>PVJA010015287.1:0-45697 GCA_004027025.1 Myocastor coypus | reverse complement strand
CTGAGGGCAGGGCTGGCACAGCATGTGGTGCCGGGGATTGAACCGCGGTCCCTGCAGCCTCCTGCAGGAGCTTTAGACCACTGAACCATCCTGCCAGGCCCCCGAAAAGTATTTCTTAAAAAATATTCTTCTATTTATGGATAGGCAGGAAGGAGAAATGGGATGGAAAGTATTCCAGAATGTTCTCTAAAAGGATGCCTTACTTACTTTACTAAGTAAGGCAGTGTGTAGGAACCAGAGTGAGACTGTGAAGACATGGAAAGGTGTGTAGAGCTCCATGTAACTCGATGGGGGACTAGAGGTGAAGGATACAGGACAGAGAGCCAGCAAGAAAGCTCTGGGTTGGTGGGATAGCTCAGCAGTCTAACGCGCCTGCTTTGGCAAGCTTGCAGTTAGATCCCTGGTACCACATGTTGTGCCAGTCCTGCCCCTTAGGGTGGGTTGAGCTGGCCTTCAAATGAAAAAGTGTACCAGATAGCCTTGAGGACCACATCCCTGCACTGGTGAATTAAGATAATCACCAGCTCAGATGTGCAAAAACTGCAGCAAGCATAGGAAGTGCTAGAAATGCTTATGATGCCTTTCTTTTACTTTTTTGAGGGTTGAGATTTATTAGACTTTAATCATTAAACATTTCAGTGTTAAACATAAGAATTATAGTTAGGCAAACCAAACTTAAGTTAATGGGTTCTCTTATTTTTATCAGTAATTCTGTAGATTTCTAATCCTTTCCCCAGTATTTACATAATGTTTATTCAGAGTGGTCGGCTTCAAAGATAAATTTCTCCTATGTAGAGTACATCAAAGTACATAATGTGCATGTAGCATGTTATAAAGTTTGTTGATTATTAGTTTGTTAATTACATTTAACAAACTCATAAAATAGTCTTATTTTATAATGCTTTATTTTTTTTAGTTTTCATTTTATTTATTTATTTATTTATTTATTTATTTATTTATTTATTTATGTGTGTATTTATTTGTTTTATGCAGAACCAGGGATTAAACTCAGGACTTTGCACCTACCAGGCAGGCATCTGTGCCCCTGAGCTATCTCTCCAGCCCCTTATAATGCTTTAAACCCAACTTTGACCAAAATCTTTCTCCAAACTTGTTTTATTTCTTGCTTCCATTTTTTTCTTTTTATTTTATCAAAAAACAAAACATCGTCACGATAAATAATGATAATAACATCCCTATTCCCTTGCCTGATTGTTATTCTTTAAGGCAGCTGAGGCAAGTGTAGCCATTGGGGCTGGAGTTTTTGATCTCTAGTTTTGAAGGTTCAATATTCCTTAGCGGGACCTTATTTTAGGGGAAATGTGTGTTACCTGTCTGTAGTAGTAAATTTAGTGACAGCAATGGCATGGAATGACCGCTGGGTATGGAAAAATGCTGGAGAGCACTCATGAACAGCTCTTCACCAAAGCTCACTGATTTCAGTGAAGACAGTTAAGTTTCCTTTTCAGTGATCTACGTAATTCAGAGAACGAACTTCTGCCAGTTGTTGACAATAGTGCTGGAGCTCAAAGGCATTGCTAAGCTGCATATCTTCTTCTTTAGGACCACCCCTCTTAGGATTGCTCCTCTGGAACCTGGCCTTGCAGAACAGAATGCAAGGCCCATCGTCTTCCTGGCATGAGCTGGGGCCTCAGGGGTCCCAGGAGACCCCTAGTTATCTCCAACTCCCTCCAAGCCTATCTCCTGTGCTGTCACTGTCGCTGTCACCCAGTATCAGTATTGTATTGTTTAGTACAGAGTCTACAGGGTCTCATTACACAGATCTGACTTCGAGTGATTTCTCTGGTTTTCTGCCTCTCAGGAGCTGGCATTACTGTGCACCATGGCCACGACACCCCGTCTCATTTGCCATCTCAGCATGTCCTGGGGGCAGCGCCAGCATGGCATACCAGTTACCGAACCCCTGTCCTTGCATTTGCCTAAGCAGGCACTTTAATCTGCTGAGCTATCTGGTTGGCCACCTCACTTATTTATTTGGACTGTCTTCTTGGCTTTGGGCTCTTCTCGAAGCTCGCTAGTGTGGTGTGGGCTGGAGCTGGGGCACATGCTGCTGTTGGGCTCAGGGCCCGCAGGCTGTGCTATCTTGGAAGTGATTTGAAATATCTGAATTTGACTGACTTAGGTATGTAAAGAGGTTGGGAAGAAATTACAGATCATGTTTTCTTTCCTGCAATTCATGTGATGTACTGTCTATGCTACATATGAACACGTTGATAAGCTTTTCATAGTCCTTTTTGTAGATATCTTCTGTCTTTAGGAAGAAATAAAGTTTACAAAGGCACACGTTTTAGGTCTTCAGCAGCAAGCTTTAAAAAGGTAGCTACAAGGGAGTTTACCTCGTTTATTTTCTCAAAGTGCGTAATACAGGGATAGGCACAAATTAGAAATAAGAATTTAAGGCTTCCTTGAAAGTCTGAAGATAGAGAATAAAGGCAAAAAAGATGGTCTTAGAAAATTGAGCAATTAAAGTAATTCGCAGGATTTAAGAAACCTTGTAAAGACTCTTCAAGGTAGAAGCAGACAAAATTCAGAGATGCAAAGGAAGATGAATGACATGGGCAATGATTTTTAAAAAAAAAACTTTAGAAAGTTTGAAAGGAAAATGGTTGCTACAGGGACTTTAAAACTTTGTTTTGGTACATATTCTTAGAGAACATGAAAAGCATTATTAATGGTTAATAAGGCAGTTAAATATTGTCACCTGATATAATTCTTTTATTTTTTAGTCTTTTATTAATTTATTTGGTACAGGGTCCCATTACTCAGCTTGGACTCAGTGATTTTCCTGTCTTAGCTGCCTCAGTGCTGGGATTACAGATGTGCACCAACATGCCTCATTCTGGATCAGCACAGCATGTGGTACTGGGGATTCAATCCCAGTCCTCGTTCTTGGCAGGCAGGTGCTTAGACCACAGAGCTATCTCCAAAGCCACAAGTTTTATTTAAAAAAAAAATCTTTTTCCACACAGCCTCTCCAACATTTATTGTCGGTTGATTGTTGATGGGAATGCAGACTGCGGCAACCATTATGGAAATGAGTGAGGAGACTCCTTAAAAAGCTAGGGCTGGAAATCCCATTCAATCCAGCTATCCCCCTACTGGGAATTTTCCCAGAGGAACTGAAAACATCATATCACAGTGATATTTGTGCTCTTATGTTTATAGCAGCACAACTTGTGATAGACAAATCTTGGAAGCAACCAAAATGCCCATCACCTGAAGAATGGGTGAAGAAGATGTGATATTTTTATACAATAGAATATTACGCAGCCATAAAGAATAATAAACTTGAAGCCTTCGTATATAAGTGGATGTATCTTGAATATATGCTCCTATGTCAAATAAACCAGACCTACATAGGTAAACATCGTATAGTTTCCCTAACATAAGCACTCAAAAGAAAAAATAAAAATGGAAAGGCATAACTCAGCTAAGTGGAAATCAAAAACTTAAGGATTAAACAATGAAGAAACAATGAACACAGCAAGCAGAAAAGTTAGGTAACATGGCAGAGGCAAAACCATGCACTTGTATACACAGGATGAATTAGACAATGGTCTAAGAGTCTCCAACAGGTTTTGGACACTGAGGATAGTAATGTGTAATACTAAAACTATTCTAGCAACGCCTGTCATTCTGGTCTTTTAGATGTGTGCTCCTTCTAATGTCACATCAGTTATTGATGTACTCTCAGATAAATGTTTGTTTTAAAAAAACAAAGGGCAATAAAAAAGAATAAGAGACAAGGAAAAATACCATAGGATTAACCTGCTGCAATTTTGCATATAGTTAGATTTCTAAATTATTCTGTAAAAATGTGCAACTGTTTTTAAACTACATTCTATAGGGATTTATTAGGATATCAATGGTTGATTGAAAATACCAGTTCTATGTTAAGTCTAAGGCATTTGGTATTCAGAAAGACAGTGATGTTAAGCTCAAGTATTTATGTTATAGAGTAATAGTATCACTAAGCTTCTCTTTGGAGGGTTAACAACTTAAGTTTGCAGATCAAAAAGTTAGAGAAAAAGAAGGGCTACAAAGATAGCCAGTGCTTTGGCCATAGCCCCTGTAGGTCAATGAGTGCTCAGTGCATAAGAGAACCTGCACGATCATATTCTATATCTCAATGGTGTCCCAAATTTTCTGTTCAAGGAGATTATGGGGCCACAGGGGAAAGGGATCAACAATGTATAGTGTACCTAAGGAGAGTCACCTAGAGGAAAACATTCTCTTAGGCTTTTACGGAGAGCATACTGGTCAAGCAATGGGCGTGACTCATCCAGTCGGCTACAATGACAAATGTTCTATGAAATGCTGTACATGGTTTCAAGTTAAGTCTTGAGGGAATTTAACTGACCTTGTCAGATACAAAAGTTACATTTTTTGTTATATAGTTCTTGCTCCAGCTTGGCCTTAATCATCCAATAGATAAGCTTAACCATGAGGCATAAAAAGTAAAGCCAGATAAGTATACTGAGCTGTAAAAGGCTCAAGTTAAAAGCTTCCAACAATGCCAGTTCTGCTGATAACCTACTACTATAATGGACCTTTGGATTATGTACACAACTACCTTTTTTTAGTTCAATGAGAAGATTTTTACAAGCAGTGTTTAGAAAAGTTATCATGTCTACATCTTGCACTCTGAACGACTACTATAAAGACAATAATATTCATTGTATTAGTTATTGTGACTGTCTTCCTAACATGTTTTGAAACTGTCTCATTGTTATTTCTTATTAAAAGTAATAAAATTATAAAAATACACAAAACCATGCTCTCTAAACAAAAATGTTATTTTAAATAAGTAAAATGAAATAATCACCATCTTAAACTCCATAAGAATGATGCTTTTAGAAATTTTACACCTCTTGGAGAGAAGTTACTATGGATTGAGGGCTAAACTATTATACAGAGAGAGATAAGTACTTGGTAGAATGCATGGATTAGAGGGTTTTTGTTGTTTTTGTTTGTTTTTGCTACTGTGGTAACAATGATTTTGTCTCCTTTCTGGGCCTTGCGTCATTGTTCTTCTGTTTTGTAGCCATGTATCATTACTTACATCACTTTGTAATTGGCACTGGTTTGGTTTAGAAATTGTCATAAGCCTAAGCTCTGCTCAGTGTTAAGAGTCCATGAATTAGTCCTCTAACATCCAAGACTTTTTGTGTCTTGAAGGTCGTTCCAGAGCAATGAGATGATGTCATATTTCATTTACATAAAAGTAGCTCTAAGGTTGGCACAATTAAAGTCTGGGATGCTTCAGGTCCCTTTTCCATCAGCTATGGGAGAGAGCCAGGTTGGGAAGCTTTGACAGAGATTGCAGGGAATTTAATTGAAGACAAGGAGGGTTTGTGCTCTGTCCCCCTAGTATAGATACACTCTCAACCACCAAAGATGTAATCTAAGTGCACTGCTATTCATTGAAGACTATAGCCTACTTAAATAAATGACCATTTAATTCAAGGAAACTTAGAAGGCTTTTTCCTAAGCAAGCTAGCTGTGTATTTTTCTTTTTTTTTTTTATTTCCACAATAGTAAATTTCTTAGTGATGTGTTACTGGGGCCTGATCTTCTCATGCAACAGTAGAAAACCAAAATTGGTTGTCATCTTTAAGATGAAGGCTAGGTTTTCCCACCCTGTTAATCAGCAAGACAGAAGTGACAGCTGGTTTGTGAACTCCTGCCAGCCCCCTAAATCCTGGGTCAGTAAGCACTGTCTCATTAATAGTCTGCAGAGATCGATGCACTGTTGCTGTACATATCATCAAGCCACGGACTTCTCCTTAACAAGCATGCTCAGCCTTGCCACCAACTGTCTCAGCCACAAAGACCAAGGGATCCGGTCAAAGATATGCATAGAATGCTAAACATAGACCAAGGAGACCATTCACGTGACATAAGGCCAAAATCAGTAGCAAGTTCTATGATCCAGCGCTAATATCAAATATAAGCTTCAAAGACAAATTTATTTCAAAGTCTTCTTTTAACTCAGGGGACTAGGAGGAGATGTGTACATTTACCTGGGCACATTGTACTTCAGAATGAGCCCATGATGCAGGTGCCCGGCACCCACTCACTTCATCTGCAAGCATTTGTGGTAGAGAATGAAGGGGCCTGGCTCAGCCTATTCTTGATTGCTGATCCACATTCAGTGGAATGTGGACAGAGAGGTTAGAATGGAGCCACTAATGCATGCCAAATACTCATAGCAGAGTGATGACCTTGATCTTTATGGTGCTGGGTGTGAGGGCTATGGTCTTCTGCATTTTGTCCATGGTGCCCGGTGGTGACAGCAGCCAGTTGTGTTAACATAGATCGCTGTGGATATCCACAATGCTTCATGGGGAAGTTGATGTCGCAAAAATGCATGATTTAACCCTCTGGCAGGAGGTTGGGAAAGAGACTTAGGACACTGAAACTGCTTATTACTGATGTTTATCACCTGGTTGTCTAGAAACTCATAGCTCTTCTCCAGGGAGCAGACTACAATGGTAGCTCTGTCCTGTCTGAAGTTTAGGGTGACGGCACACCTTTTATTGATGTCATGCATAGTCTTTCAATTGGTTGAGGTGGTGAGGTGGTAGCCACAATTTCTCAGGATGTTCAGGTTCTGGCCAGCTAGGGCCAAGGGCAGGATAGTGTGTGGAATGTTGCAGCCCTTACAGATGAGTACCAAGGAAGTTACTGTATTTCTAGAGTCCATCATGTGCTTGGAGGCATACAGGAACAGCTCATGTTGGATGGCCATGTGGTTGGCTGGGGTGCTCCCATGATGTGAGTCATCTTATCTCTGTTGGCTATGAGCTTCAGGGTGCCCTCATCAGTGGCAGTGGAAGCTGCTTGTTGGCTACACACAGCTCGTTATAGATGATGTGGTGCTAGGTTGTTTCCATGGCATTTGATCTGGTGACAGGGCCACACTTGAACAATACATGGATGGTAGGACATTGTTTTCAGTGATACCAGCTTCCCACATGCTAGTGTCATTGTCAGAATTGAGCATAGAGATTTCTCCATCCACTGAGATGTGTGGTGGCAGGCAGCAGAGCAGTGAGAGGCCACAGAGGGAGGGCCAGTAGCTGCCAGCTGGCCATAGGGTATTCTGCTATGCCCAGAGAATCTAAGATTTTGAACACAGACCTGCATCTGACTTCTCCACCGTGGGTCTTCCTCAGTGTTTACCTACTGCATGTTCCCAGCTTGCTTTTCAGCCTAGAGGAGAGCATCCTCATGATCAGCTGTCTTCACGTGTACTTAGCATCATAGACATCACACGTTAGGGCTTCCAACCTGCCACTTCTGTGAAAAAGACACACACCCACAGGGCAAGTGGAGCTAATAACCAATCTTAATATGCTATCGCTTAAATGACTTCTCAATTATCTTCCAGCTGGGTTTCCTGTGTTGATAAAATGAAATCTTCCTAAACAGTAGACGTCACATTGTCAAACTGAGAAGTTTCAGAAGTCATGCTGTCGTTTAACATTTCAGGGCACCTGATTTTCCTGAGTTGGATTTATGATGTTGGGCTCCAGGTTTCATTTGTCACAAATACATTTCTACTGGGATCAAATGAACTCTTGTTAAACTTTGTACCATGCCATTCAAATATGCATTAATCTAGTCAGTTGTTATCAGTGTAGCAAAGCTGGCCCCTCTCAACACATAGTGTCATACATGCAAAAGCAGTTCAAATATTTCTATGGTATTGATGAGAAATTTTGTCACATGAATGCCAAACAAGAAGCACTGCCACCAAAATTTCTTGGTGGCCCAAATCTAAAGTCGCCTAATTGGAAGTATGTGATGCTATAATGAAAACATTATCAAACCAGCTGTCCTGTGTGCACAGATCTTCTGTTTTTATTCATGCGTATGCATCTATTACAAACATAGCACAAATAGAATATAAAAAGAAGTTAACACTCACAGCCAAACCTGTTAAATTTAGTTCAGCAAATTGTATGAAACCCTCCATCTGTTTGCTACATTATCCCCACAATGATAATAGGCAAGGCAGATTTGCTAGCTGAGTTTTATAGAGAGAATGGCTTGTTCAAAAAAATATATAATAAGCTCCTCTAAATGAAAACCAAAGCAAACAGTATTATTTTCTTTTCTGTGGCTTTGAGTGTTTATGTTGTGATGTTACATTTACGCAGATGTTATTACTAATCTTTTGTGCCAAAGGGTGTCTCTGAAGCTCATTTATCAGTGATTATTGCTCTAGCCAGAATGAATGTTCTAAAGGAGCAAATAAGTGCGAAGAGCAGGTCTTTTAGTCACGAATGCTGTTTTCTACTTCGGTGCCTTTTCTCACTGGTTGATTTTCTTGGCACTGCAAATACAACCTAAGTATTTTTTCTAATGTACATTTCACAAAGATTTTTATTAAGTATCAATTTATACATGTAACAATATTCATATCATAGTGTCCTTGATGCTTGTGCTGGATGCTTCTCTTCTGATGGACTTCATTAAAAACCACATCTCCTCAGCAGTGAGTGCAATTGTTGCGATCATTTTAGAAATCTTCCGACATGTCCTGCTAGAAACTCAAAATTCTGAGTATGGTTATGATAATAGCTACCTTAATTTTCAGATACTTTTTTGTGATAAGTTCTAAAAATATTTTCATTTTAAATGAATAGTTACTTAGCTACTATTCTGGGGGCAGCATGTGTTGTGGATATATAGAAGCAAAAAATAAATGAATCACAGTCTATATACACATTCAAATAGTTACTAAAAATTAGCTATTTATTTTATTCTCTCTCTCTCTCTCTCTCTCTCTCTCTCTCTCTCTCTCTCTCTCTCTCTCTCTTGCCAGACAGACACTTGTGCCATGGAGCTATCTCCCCAGCCCCTATTTTATCTTTTAACTCTTGGCTATTTTGGTGTTTTGTTTGTGTGCATGCAAAAACTTTAGAACATTTCAAGAAGGTATAGACACATATAACATCTGATAATATTTGTTATTTTCATTATACTTTTTCCTTCTCTTTCTTCCCCATCTCTCCCCTTCACTCCCCTTCCTTCCCATCCCCTCCTTTTTCTTTTTTTTTTTTTTTTTCTGCCGTCCTACATTTTTTGGCACATACATGTAATTTTGGATGGCCTGGGGCTTGCTGTGTCACTCAGGTTGGTCTCATACTTATAATCCTCCTGTCTCAGCCTCTAAAGTGTTGATATCACCATTCTTTTATTATTATTTTTACATAAACAGTATTGGAGGCAAGCTTTAGAAATGAAAAAACTGACCTATACATGTAGCACAGAACAACTTTCTCTATGCACTAATTACTGAACCAGTATCCCCACATTCTGTAGAGGTCAGGGGCTCCATTGTTCTATGTCTAATAGCATACCTCCCACTCACATATCTTGTGTAATCAGAAGAAGACACTGAGCTTTTCTTTGTTTTTAAAAAATGTATTTAATACAGGGTCTATAGGATCTCACTACATAGATCAGACTAGTAGTGATTCTCCTGTTTTCAGCATCCCAAGTACTGGGATTACAGGTGCGTCCCACCACACTCAGTGACAGTCACCCTCTTAGGGTGCCCCAGGGTGGGTCCTGCATGGCACACTGGGGATTGAACCCCTGTATTTTTTATCTGCCTAAGCACTCATTTTAATCCACTGAGCTATCTGGCTGGCTCTGACACTGAGCTTCTCAACCTTTACTTATCTGGAAATCCCCAAGTAATATATTGTTGTTCTCCAAAGCCCTTTTGGGGAGGTGGTGCATGTGAGATTTTTATGGCAGATTACTTCTCCAAGTTGCTGTCATATGTCCTAACTGCTTTGTTTCTTCTAAGTTTGTAGCATCATTATGATTTGATGTCAATATTTTACAAACTCCATTGAAGAACTGCAGATAATTTAGGAAATTACAACACATACACATATTCAACTTGAAGTTGCTTATTGGAACTTCCAGGTATCACAGACCACATTCCTTTTTTCAGTGCTTTAGATTTGTTTTTGTTGTATGATCCAGCTTCTTGGCCATGCTCACCTCAAATCAGGCAAGCGTTTCTCTTGATTTTCTCTGTTCAAAATCATGGCATCTCAACTTTTACTTAAGTTCACTGAAAAACAAACAAGAAAGCCTATTTGTTCTTTATCACCAATGTCTGATCAATGTCATAGTAAATCCATGACTGCATTCTTGGATGCAATTATACTCTCATTTAAAAAAAAAAAGGCTTTTGTATTATTAGAAGATTTTGGCATCTGATTTTTTTCAGTTCACCTATCCCCAAAATCAAGATTTGCAAACTAAGTTTACTGTATTTGAAACCTGTTAAATATAGGTGAGTGGTGTGAAGAGAATATAAAGAAAGCATGTTCTCTTCAGTTTTCCTAAAATAAATGGGTAGGTTTCAGGGGTATCTTTTGTTATACTTTTGATAGACAAAGTATTAGAAGAGGCTCAGTTTAAGTACAGTGACATTTATCATCTGACACGTAATAAACAGAAAAAATAGGGGCTGGCTGAATGTGCTTACTGCTTCTATAGGGAGCTCAGCTCTTGGCAACTGGTTGTTTACAGCACCTATGGTATCTCACCTCTTCCTGATACTGCAGAGACAACAGAAATCTGTACTTCTGTATGACAATTATTTTTACCTCTCCAAATTAGAAAAAGTTAGTGGTGGAGCTCAGAATTGAAACTATCATTAGACCAGTTCTGACATTGGCTGCCATTTTGCTGGTTTTTAAAGACTTCTTGGGCATTATGTTTTGCAAAACCAAAAAGCTTTATATATAACTTTTAAATATAAGATTCTTACTTTTTAACTTTCTCCTTTACTTGGTTAATCATTGTTTTCTACATTTACCTTAGCTTCAATACCTGTGAAGCTTTTACAAATATGAGCATGTAAGATGGCTACTTCAAGTTCAATGGAAGGGTTTTTCTCTTTTTCTTTTTTTTTTTGCCAAGCTATCTGTTGATAGAGGCTCACTCTCCCATGGACCAACAGAAGCAAAACCTATGACATTATAATAGTATTTTGTCCCCACTACACAGACAGGGTTGCTGAGAATAGTAGTAGTTTAGTGGAAAATGTTTAGTTTGTTTAGAAGAATTAGTGTGAATCACAGAAAGGATGTGAGAGGTTTAGAATGAGACACACCTAGGCCAAACATCTGTGACATTTAAGTGCAAATTGGTAATTGAAGATGAATTTAATGGCACAACTTTCTCATTGGTAAAATGGGAATTCTAAAACTTGCAAGAACTGGGCCAGCGAGGTAGCTCAGCAGAACAAAGCGGCTGCTTAGGCAAGATTAGGCAAGTGCAGGGAATTTGGTTTGATCTCTGACACCACATGTCATGCCAGCCCTGTCCCCAGGCCAGCCAGAGTATGGGCATGGTAGTGCATGCCTGTAATTCCAGTGCTGGGTAGGCTGAAAGCAAGAGGATCACCACAAGTCCAAGCTGCATAGTGAGACTCTGTAACAACTAAATACATTTAAAAAATAAGCAAAAAACTTACAAGTACAAGACACACATGACTGGCCCACCCATAGTAAGTGTTAAAAAAATATATGTTCCTTCCTTTCTAACTTTCTGCTTACTTAGGTGATTATTAATTTCTGTCTTTCCCTTAGCTCCAACACCTGTGTAGCATTTGCAAATATGTACAAGTGAGGTGGCTATTTCAACAAGTTCTGTGAATTAGTAGTTTTATTAAATGGCAGACTGTCTGGTCGCTTGCCCAGGATCAGTTATGGCACTTACCCAGTACATTTTGCTATAGTCTTGATACTGTATTAATCCCTCTAGCTGAGCTCACTTCATGGTTAATGGCTGGTCCTGCTGATAAACCCGAGCAGCCTTACTCTGCTTGTTGGGATCATCCTAGTAGCCAAGTCACTCCTTCACCAAGTATACATTTAACTGTCTTGCTGGTGCATGCATTTCTTTGTTATATTATGACACCATCATTCTTAGTGGAGCTTGGGGCAGAAAAATTGCCCTCTTTCTTTATCCTCTTTTTTCTTTCTCATTATTGCTTTACAAAGCAGCGTGGAGAAAACTTGGGTTGAGTATCTGGAATGGTGTATAGCAGAGGGTCTGCAACTAGCTGTATTTGCTCACCTGACATTTTGATGCTTAGTTATCTCTTCTGTAACCCAATTTTCATAGTGTGCCCTGGTTATATCTGTGGGTTGCTATAAGGTAACAGATACAATAGAATTCACTATATAAATGTGGTGTGATTGAAAATGAGGGACTTCCAGAGTCTGAGACTAATTCATGATCCACTGGGATTATGTGTTTTAGTACTGATGGGATTATAAATCTGAATACTTCTGGGATTATGGGTTTGGCCTGAGGTGGCTTTTAGCTAGATTTACACTGAAAATCATGAGCAAAGAGCCAAGCAAGATGATTTAAAATGTGAGTTTGGCCAGAAAGGCAGCACCAGGAAATCTGTGGACTGAAAAGATAGAGCTGAAAGGACCTCTATTTCTGGGAATGAGCCAGAGAATTGAAAAGATGGCCTGAGGGCATCATGGGAGATGGCAAGTATCCACCCTCTGTAGCCTCAGAATTGCAAAGAATAGAGGCTTTGCCTTGAGAAGAAAGCAGCAGAGACCCAAATACCAGAATGGCAGCAGAAGCCAAACTAGGTTTCAAAATGATGTTGGCATGGAGAATTTGTTTCTTGGAATCAGGGTAAGAATGCTCAGCAATCCAGGCCCTCAACCCCTACAGCCAAAAGAGAAGGAAACCTGGCTACTGCTCTAGCTGGCAACAGACTTTGGCATCATCCTCATGGAGTTGATTTTTGGTACATTCAGAATGCAAGAGTTGTTAGGTTAACAAGGCTTCCACCTCGATTTCAGAAGAAAGCTTGGGTGGCAAGTCAGTGTGTCCCTGAAAGGGCAGTGTATGAAACAGAGAGCAAGAAGCCAATTGAATGGGAACCCCAGAAGTTTGGAAAAACCAGAAATGTGGATTGTCTCAGGGAAATTGCCAAGTGGGTGCAAAGCTACCCTAAGAGAGAAGCCATGGAAGCTAACACCAAGAGTTCCTTTTGGGGTGGAGCCGGGTAAGGCCTTTGGAGCTCACAAGCTGACTCAGACTGCTTTGGATGTTCCAGTTGGAACTGTGGGGGATTTACTGTTTGTCCTGCTCGATTTTGGACTTATGTTTTCCCCAGTATTTTGTATTACCCTGTTGTTTGCAACTTTTGGAATGGCAATGTTTATCTTGTGCCTTTGAATGTTAGATCTGTTTAACTTTCCTTTTGTACAGGGGCTCACAGGTAAGAGTTTGCCTTGGATCTTGGAGGAGACTTGGGACTTGGACTTTTCAGCAATGTTGAAACCGTTGGGATTTTGGTAACTCTTTGAGATGAACTAAAATGTCTTTTTCACAAAGGGATGTGCATGACACTTTGGGGGCCTGGGGCAGAATGTTATGAGTGTGGTTTGAGGTGGAACGGCTGAGACAAAGAGCCTGAATATAACATAAAGGGAGCCAGAGAGACAGACTTTCTCTGCTGCCTCTGCTGCAGATCGTTCCACCACCATGAACTGCTGCTCTCTGCCTTGTGCCTCTCTGCCTTAGAGTCAGCCAAGTATGGACTGAAACCTCTAATAACTGTGAGTTAAATAAACCTTTCCTTCCTTATTTTCGGTGTCAGGTATTTGTCCCAGCAATGAGAAGAGTAACTAAGACAGAGGGGCATCATGATGGAGTGTTAGGGAGCAGAGCAGATTTCTCAAACTTTGTTGTATATTAGTATCACCTAAAGCCAGATGTTATAGCTAATAAATTAGATTGAAGCAAGCATGCAGGTTCTGATATTTTTACAATGATACATATTTAATGGGGTACAGGGTGTTATTGTAATATATGCACACAATGTGCTGTCATCATTTCTGGCAATTGACATACCTGCTACCTAAAATATTTATTGTTTTTTTATGTTGGGAACAATTTAAACCCTTGTATTCTGGCCTATTGGAAATTTAATTATTATCAACAATAATTATTCTACTATGCCATACATTAGAAGCTATTCTTTCTGTATGACTGTAGCGCTGTACCTAGTAATTATCTTTCTCCAACCCTTTCCCCCCGACTCTTCCCAGGCTCTGCTAAGTGCTACCCTACTCTCTGTTTCTATGAGATGAACTCTTTTAGCTTTGAATATGAGAGAGTATGAAGTATTTGTCTTTCTCTGCCTGATTTACTTTAATCTCCAAGCTCATCCATGTGGCTTCCTATGAAAGACTTCATTCTTTTATATGGCTAATTGTAGGCATATTGTATATTTTAGGGATCTTACGTTTATATGTGCTATATTTTCTTTATCCATTAATTCACTGATGTCTACCTAGATTGATTTCTTGATTATTGTGAATGATGCTGTAGTAAATATGAGGCTGCACTGATAAATCAGTCATTGCCACCAACAGTATGGGATATTTCCTTTTTCTCTACATTCTTGCCAGTATTTGTTAATTTTTGTCCTTTTGATAATAGCCATTTTAACTGGAATGAGATAATATTTTATTGTGACTGTGATTTACATTCCTCTGTTGATGAATGATGCATATTTTTATATATTTGTGGGCCATTGGTATATCTTATTTTGTGAATTATCTATTCAGATAATTTAAAATTAGATCATTTGTTTAGTCTTTCATTCCTGTTGATAAACACACAAATCCTTGTATATTCTGGGTATCAGAGTCTTGTCATGGAGTAATTTGCAGGAATTTTTTCTCATTCTGTGGATCGTCTCTTTATTCTGCTGCCTTTTTCTTTTGCTGTGCAGAAGCTGTTAGTTTGATGTAATCCTCTTTCTCAATTTTTCCTTTTATTGCCTATGCTTTCAGGATCAAATAAAAATGTGTTTCCATACCAAGGTCCTGAAGCACATTCCCTGTGTTTTCTTTCTGTATCTATTAAGTTTGAGCCTTAAACTTAAGTGTGAGTTACTTGGAGTTAATTTTTGTATTGGTGAGAGATAGGGGTCTAGATTCATTCTTATGTATATAAATATCCAGTTTTCCATCTACTGAAAATACTTTCCTTTCTCCAATGTGTGTCATTTTCTAGGGCTAATGGGACTAACTTAGAAATAAAACTATAATGAGAAATGTACAAATATGGGGAAATAAAATAAACTGTAAAAAATTCCTTGTATTTATTTATTTACTTATTTGGTGCAGTGTCTTCCTACACAGCTAGAACTCATAATGATCCTCCTGTCCCAGCCTCCCCAGTACTGGATAGGCATGCACCATCATGCTGGGTTTCAGTAGTCAGCTCATTGCAGGGCCAGCATGGTATGCAGTTGAATCCAGGACCTTATACTTGCCAGGCAGTTGCTTAGACAGCTGAGCCATCTCCCAACCCCCAAATAATATTCTAGTTGGAAAAGGGAACAGAAATTTTTTAGTACAGTTCAAATTCTTAAAAGTCACAAATTTCATCCCATTTTGATTATATTTTTGATGAACATA
The DNA here is from genome assembly GCA_004027025.1 of Myocastor coypus. Classification (NCBI taxonomy): domain Eukaryota; kingdom Metazoa; phylum Chordata; class Mammalia; order Rodentia; family Myocastoridae; genus Myocastor; species Myocastor coypus. Next base: position 30,173 of record PVJA010015287.1, on the reverse strand, counting down.
AGCCATGTACTGTATATGTTCATGTGAAATAAAACTCTTTTCCTCTGTTGACAGATCAAAGAATACCTTCCATCCTCTATCAACATATATCTATAGCTATGCCACTTTCAATGGTCACATATTACTCCAGTCTATGGGTACATTATAATCTATTTTTAAAGGAGGAAATGTTTATTTTTTTGAATATAATAAAATATAGTAAAAAATAAATAGCAATGATACAGAACTTCACTAAACAAAAAATAGAAGTTCAACAATGGTTGCTATATTGTATGTTTTCCTCAAATTAGTTGTTTAGATTACCAGATATAAACATGCAAAATTAGTAAAAAGAATAAATAAAAGATAAAGCAAATTAAAAAGGAGAGAAAAATTAAGAACTAACTGTTCTTTTCAACAGATCAGCAGAAATCAGTAGCACAGTTATCCAAACTATCCCATATATATATATATATATATATATATATATATATATATATACATATATATATATTTTTTTCCATTTCTTTTCCTCATCCTAGCCGTTCCTTCCTTTTGAACATATTCTTTAATTTTCACAGTATCTATTGTACCTCTTAGATTTTATTTACTCTTTCAGATTCTTACACTTAAAACACAATACAGTGTTTACACATGTGGGTCTCATTGATTTTATGAGTTTGGTCTCTAGTTGTATCCATTTACCTATAAAAGCCTTCAGTTTATCCTTTTTATAGCTGAATAGTACTATATTGTACAAAATTACATTTTTTCATGCATTCTTCAATTAATGGGCTTTTGAATTATTTTCAAGATTTAGCTGTGAAAAATTGCACTGTATAAATATAGGTGCACATATATCACTGTGATCTGATGTTTTTAGTCCTTCTGGAAGAATATCCAGAAGGGGTTGAATAGTTAGCTTGAATGGGATCTCCAATCCTATGTCTTCGAGGAAGTTCCACACTGATTTCTATAGTGGTTGTACCAGTCTACTCTCCAACTAACAGTGGACAAGTGTTCATTTTTTCTCACAGCCCCTCCAATACTTGTAATTGACTTCTTGAGGATAGCCATTCTTTCTGGGATGAAATAAAATCTCAGTATTGTTTTAATTTGCAATTCTTGAATGACAAATAATATTGAACTTTTTTCATATATTTACTTTCCATTTGTATTTCTTTTTCTGAGAAGTGTATACTCATCCAAAATGCCCATTTTTATTGTCTTTGAATTCTAGGAACCTAAATTTTAATTCCATATGTGTTCTAGATAGAAATCTTTTGTCAAATGACAGACATTTAAATTTTTTTTTTCAGAATTCATGTCTTTTTACTTTGTTTATGATTTCTTTTGTCTTGCAGAGAGTTTACAAAAAGATGAGATTCCAACTGTTGATTCTTTGAAGTATTTCCTGTGACATTTGTTTTTTGTTCATGTACTCTCTACCTATCCCTATGTCTTCATTATTTCTACCTACTTTCTCCTCTAGTAGATTTAGTGCTTCTGTTTTAATATTTAAATCCTTGATCCATTTTGACTGTAGTTTAGTGCATGGTGATAGATATGCATATAATTTTAAACTTCAGCATGCGGAAAGCCAGTTTTTTGAGCATCACTTATTGAAGAGGTTTTCATCCAGGGAAGACTTTTTCTCCCTTTGTGAAAAATAAGGTGGATGAGTGTATTTGTAATTGTGTTTGTATCTTATAATCTGTCCCATTACCATACTTATTTATCATAGTAACTTTGTAGTATAATTTGACATCATGTATGGTAATGCCTCATGATTTGAGTTTTGTGCTCAGGATAGATTCTGCTATTCTAGGCCTTTTCTAGTGCTAGATGAATTTTAGGAGTGTTTCTCTAGATGTGTAAAGTATACTAATGATATTTTATTTGGGATTCCATTGACTCCATATAACAATTTTGTGATTATGGCCATTTTCAAAATGTTGGTTCTTCTTATTCAGGAGTAAGAAATGTCTTTATATATTCTGAAATCTTCTTCAATCTCTTTTTTAAGAGTACTATAATTTTCCTGTAGAAACTTTTTACTTCTTTTGTGAAATTGATTCCTAAATATTTCATTTTTTGTATGTTATTGTGAAAGGTGTGGTATCCCTAATATCTCTCTGGGTGTACTTGTTGCTTGTGTAAACCAATGCTTTCTTTCTTTTTTTTTTTTTTTCCTTTCCTTTGGTACTGGGGATTGAACTCAGAACCTTGCTCTTGACAGGCAGGCATTCATGCTGATCAGCTATTACCCCAGTCCCAGAAATGCTATTCATTGTTTAGTGTTGACTTTTTATTCTGTTATGCTACTGAATTCAGTTATTAAAACTACATGTCTTTGGAGTTTTGGGGTCTTCTATGTAGAGTATCATGTCATCTGTGAATGATAATAGCTTCAAATCTTCCTTTCCAATCATTATTTCTTTTATTTGTCTTTCTCTGTTTTATTCCAAACCTTGGGTGAAAATCTTTCAGTCTTAATTTTCTGAGCAAAATAGCAGCTGTGAGATTTGTAATATATAATGTTGCAGTATGTTCCTTCTATATCTATTTTCTTGAGAAATTTTAAATGAAAGAATATTGAATTTCTTTGCTTTTTTCTGCATTTGTTGAGATGATCCTATGGTTTTGTCCTTTTTCTCTTCTTCTGTACTGTCCTGGATTCTGTTGAATGACTCCTACTTAATTGTGCTCTGTAACACTTTTATGCTTGTTAGCTTGCTTTTGAGAAATAACACCTACATTTATAAAAATTTTGGTTTGTAATGTCCTTCCACTTTCCTCTCCTTTTTTTTTTTTCTGTTCCTGTCCTTATTTATATTTGTTTCAGGTCAATTCTGGTCTTGGAGAATGAATTTGGTAGGATTTTTTCAAAAATTTTTAATACTTTTAGAAGAATTGATGTGAGCTTTATTCTAAAAAGTTTAGTAGAATTTTCTTTCTGTGTTCTTTCTTTCCCTCTTCCTCTTTTTCTTTCATCTTCCCTTAATTCCACTTGTTTTCATTCCTTCTTGATTTCTTTCTGTTTTGGTTCATGAGGTTGTAATACTTGTTTTTGTTTTCTAGAATATCCTTCAAAACCTTTTGGAGGCTTGTTTAGTGGTCATAAATTTTCTCAGATGTTCTTTGTCATGGAATTATCTCATTTCTTCAATTTTGAAAGATCTTTTTGCAGGGTACATCAATATTGGTTGAAGATTGCTTTCCTTTAAAGCTTGAAGTACTTTACCCCAGGCTCTCCTGGGCTCGAAGGTTTATGTTGATAAATCAGCTGTGATTCTGATGGTCTTTCCTTTATAGGTGATTTGTTTCTTTTTCTTAACAGTTTTCATTATTCTATTCTGCTGAATTTCTGGAATCTTGAGCATCATATGCCTGGTTGTAAATGTTTTTGGTCATGGTCAATGGGAATTCCATACGACTCACCTGTATGTCAAGTTCATTTTCTCTACTGGGTAAGTTTTCTTTCATGATGTCTGTGAGCAATTTTTAGTATCATTTGTGCTATCTCTTGCTTTTTCATTGACTCTAATTACTCTTAAGTCATTATTTTTTGCTTCATCAGCAGCTGTTATACTGATATTTCATGGTCCCTTTAAAGAAATCTTTCTTTTCATCGTCTCTAGTTTCAAGCCTGTCTTCTATATCTGATATCTTGTTCTCATATTGGCTTAATCTATTGCAAATACTTTCAACAGACATTTTATTCTCCTGGATATCTGCTTGAATCTGCCTTATGGATTCCATTTCTTTCCTATGCTGACCATCATGGTTTTCATAATTTTTTTCAGCTCATCTATTTTCTTAGTTGTATCTCCTCTAGAATCACTAAGCATGGTTTTCATTGTGGACACTGTCTCTGCAGTTATCTGAGAAATTACTGCTTTTTTGATTTTTTCTTAAAGTTTCACTTAATTGCTCCATTGTCACTACTTTGGAGAGGCCAGTTAGGTGGTTTTTGGATTATTCCACCTCATTTCCTCCTAGGTTTACTTTTAGCTATGTTTGGCATTGCATTTTGTTGAAGTGCCTCATCATTTTCTTTTCTTTATTTTTTTTTAAGTTTAATTCACTTGGTATTGTTTGTAATGGGTGTTTAGAACAATTATTGCTTTTTTTTTATGCTACAATGGTACAAATGATAGTAACATAAAATATAGCCTAGAAAATTACAAACTAAAGTTACTATTCATTTGCCACCTTTAAACATATGAACTAGATTTGTGGTTATGCAACAAAGTCTGAAAATTATATGCAGTATACAATCCTTAGTATGCTAATTTTGCTCCGAGGAGGTTAAAACTTAAAATGAGTTAAGGAGAAAATAGAAGAATGCAAGAGGAGGATGAGATTAGAAGGCTGGAGGACAAAGGGGGATCACCCTAACTTGGAAAAGCTAACACAGAAAATTAAAGAGGAGGAAGAAGAGATAAAAGGAGGAATTGAGCAGAACCACAACCACAAAGAGGCTACATGCCATGTTCACACTCATCTAGACACAGGTTCACACAAGGAAGGAGAGAGAAGGAAAGACAAAAGCACACTGCAGAGAAAAGCGAGGAGAACAAGAACAAACAAAGAAACAAACAACAACAGAAAAGAGTCCACTTATGGGTTAATCTCTGTTATTATTTACCAGTTGTCCCTGGTAAATAATAATTGATTTATTGCAGTGGTCAGTGCTTGCTCTGGGGGCCAGAGCCCCGCTGGAAGCCCCTCGATGGAGTCTGAAGCTGCCCCGACTTTGAAGCTCTGTATGTCTCTCTCTCCAAGAGGGTCCCATCAATTGCTCTCTCACACGGGACAGTTCGGCCTCCTTTACGCACTATCAGCTGTCACAGTACTTCATGGCAGTACTGTACTCCTTCACATCTGCTGCTCCCTCCACTGCTGCATCTCTTTGGGCTTTTCAGTGGTCGTCAGCACTCGCTGCGTGTTTGCAAGTTTGGACCACTCTTTTTGTGTGAGGTTTCCTGTCTCCAAGAGAAAGTACCACTGAGTGCTTCCTTCTCGATTAAAGTTTCTCTTTCTACTTTGTGTGTCAACCCAGGCCTCAGTTCCTGCTTCGTCTGGAGTGACTTGACTCCCTCCTTTCCCATGTTGTTATATTCTGACATTTGGATGGTAGCCCTCAGGGAGGTTCTTTCTTTGTTGCCTAGCACTCTGCCATCTTATTGCCTGAAGTAAGTTTCTTTAGGCAGCATGTAGTTGGACCTTATGGTTTATTTATTCAGTCACTTTAGAGTTTTCTATTTTGAAATTTAATACCCTTATATCAAACTTACTGCTTACGGATAATATTAATGTTGTGATCCTTTGTAATTTTAATTATTTTGTAGTCGTTTTCACTATCCTTTATTTTCTTTTCTTGTTGACCTTTGTGAGTAATGATTTTCTTTAGTGATAAGGTTTAATTCCATTTATCATTGTGTATTTATTCTACCAGTATTTTATGCTTTCATGTGTTTACATGATAGCAGTTGTTCTTTTGTTTCTATAAGTGTAACTACCTTACATATTTCTTAGGACAAGTCTAGTGGTAATGAATGCCCAGGTTTTGCCTGCCTGAAGCTTTTGTTTCTCCATGTCACATTTTGTAGGAATACTGTTGTTGAATGATACTTTCTTCATCTCATCTTCTGATCTATGCAGTTTCTATTGAGAAATGTGTTCATCTTATGTGGACTCCTTAATAGGGGACTTTTATTTGGTGCTTTTAGAATCCTTTTTGTTGTCCTTATTGTTTTGTTTATTAGTTTTTTTATAGCTTAACTATAATGTACCTTGGAGAGAACTTTTCTGAAATGAGTCTAAATGACATGCTTTGAGTTTCACAGATCCGGATGTGCATTTTCTTCTCAAAGATTGAGCCATTTTCAGCTACTACTTCATTGAATGTGCCTTTTTTGTTGTTGTTGTTTACTTTTCTCCAGCTTTTTTTTTTTTTTTTCCTTCTGGCATATCTATGATGCAATAGTTTGCTGCTTCTTTATTGATATGCAATAATTCCTACTGGATTTTTCTGCTTTTTCATTTTTCTAACTAGCTTAATTCAGAGGATATATATTCAAGTTAATCTAGTCATCTTTGGCTTTCAGTTATGTTTTTTTTTTCATTCATTGAATTATTCAGCTGCAGGATTACTGCTTGATTCCATATAAATACATCTCCCTTATTGTTGAATTTATCATTCACATCATATTTTTATTTCATTGAATGGTTTATATTTTTTTAATTTTGCTGTGCTTCACCATTATTTTGTATTCCTTTCAGGTTTTTATGAATTTTATTTTGCTTGAAGTGTATTGTAGGAGAATTAATATGCTCTCTTTATGTTTTATGTTTCTTTTTACTTTAAAAATATTCACAGGGTCTTTATGTTTATATGTCTGCATGCAGTTCAATATTTCACCTTTTCTAATTTTTTCCCCTAGGTGCTAATTTTATGTTTATTTTTTTTCCACCCTGTTGATGCTAGGTTCAGTTGAGTGTAATGTTAGCTATAATTGCAAGTGGATGCAACAGTGTGGTTTTTGTGCAGTTTCTTCAGCTGCAATCCTTATTAGTGATGTCTACAATCATATCAATTCCTAGCCCATGAGCATTTGTGACTGTGGTAGTGTGGTACTTAGCTGATCACTGGCCACTCTCAGGTTCAGGTAGGAGTTTTAGGTCAGTCACTTGTGTGGAATGCTCTCAGGTGGTGGAGGCTACAGTGTGGATGACTGTTTCACCAGGCTCAGGCCTTTGTGAGCATTGTGGGCTGACTAGAATCAAGAAGGAAGCACAGCTCTTCCTGGATGTCAGGTCATGCTTTGGTGCTCATAGGCATGGGAGTTTGCATGAGGATCTCTGGTTTTGAAGGGCCACTGCTTGTATCACTGTTGGGCCAGACTTGGGTGGCAGTAAGCATTGCAGTCCAGTTGTCTGTCTCTGCAGTGGTCTCACTGGGGAGGGGAACCTGCATAGGTGCCTGTCACACTGAGTTCATAGAGCACAGTACTCTATGGCCACTAGCTATGTGGTGAACTCTTAGAGTGGAGGGTGTGTTGTTGCCTAGAAGGCCATTAGACTGGGTACAGGCACATGAATCCAGGTCAGGCCACTGGCTATCGGCTTCCTGTCAATCAAAGCCTGCCGATACCCCAGGAAATGGACTGCCTCACACATTTGGAAGCCGAGTTTAGCTTTCCTGCTGTCCTAAATTCTGTTTGTCTGTTTTTGAGGTGCTAGGGATTAAATGAGCCCAGGCTCTGAGAAACAAGGGTCGTGGTGCTGTACTCTGCAATGTGAGCATGGGAAAATGATGGTAGAGTCTCAGGGAGGAAGATACAGTGTGGATACTAGCTCTTGGGTCAAGACCACTACCAGTGAGTTAGGTTGCAAGATGGTACCAACCTGTTACAGCATAGGTGACTAGGCTTGGGAGCGTGTGGTCTAGGCTCTTGGTCTGGGCAGATCTCCAGACTGTTTGGAGCCTAGGAAGGCCCTTTTAAAGATTATCTTTGCAATGGGGATTGTTGGGTCTCCACATTACCTTTGCCAATGAAGAGATGATCTTCACTATGAGTCAGTATAGGTGGAAGAGACAGGGTGGAAGAGACACACGGTCTATTTACTCCTCACAGAGCTGCCCTGTTTCTGCTTTTTTTTTTTTTTTTTTTTAAGGGTCTACAGTGTGTTCAGGATCTCACTGCTAGATTGGACTCATAGTGATCCACCTGTTTACATCCTCCCAAGATCCAGGATTACAGAATACACCACCACACCCAGTCTCAATTGCTGTCTGCACCCTGGGGATGGGGATGACAGAGCAGGCCTGGTGATGGAACCCCAGCTCCTGTGCTTTAATCAGTTGAGCTATTTGGCTGCTCCCTTTTTTTGCCCTAGGTTTTTGTCACCCCTTCTGCTCTCTAATGTATTTCCACAGCCTCTACAGTCAGCATATTGCAATGTATTGTTTGTGGCGGCTTTTAGTGTGAGGAAAATGAGTGACAGGCAATTTTTTGGCAACCTTGCAACAAATCTCAGGGGTTGGTGTTTTTCTACACTACTTACAGGATTCCAGTGTGTCTCTGGGTTTTAGAGCTCATGCTTCAGCAGCTTGCTCTCTAGAGTGTGGTCCAGGAGTTGCAGTTAATAATAAGCATCTCCTGAGAACTCATTGTGAATGGAGAATGTCAAGCCCACTCTCAGCATGCTTTGATTCTTTTGCATCTTAAACTTTAAGAAGCACTGCTTTACAGGTTATTTTAGGTACTTTATCTTGCAATTGAGGAAATTCAGTGATGTAAAGGGATTGTCACAATTCTGGCTAGTGAAGTCAGGACTGGAGTTTTTGAATTCCAAACCTATGGTGCTCTTATTCCCTGGATGTGAGCATTTTTTTTATGCTTTATATTTAAAAAGAGTGTGAATACATTGCCAACAGTATATGCACTTTTAGTTTGTCCTGAGTTCATCAGATATGGTTAATGATTATAGAGTACCTTATCTCTCCAAGCTCATCATGTTTGAGAAAAATGTTAACTGGGTGGAGAAACTGGCTAAATTTGCACTTAAGATGCCCCCAAAATTTAGAAAAGACTGGACCAACTAGCAATTTATAATACCTGTTGAGTTTCCTCCACTAGTCTCCTTACCACAAGCCATAAATTCAAGTAAATTTTTTATAAAATGATTTTCCTCCTCTTCATTAGCTAACAGACTAATCACAGAAGACCATGACGTAAGATGATAATAGGCATCATTTCTTTTTTGAATTACCAACCTCCAGCTCTCAGCGAGAGGGATGCTAGGGAGTTTGAGCACATAGCCAGTCATGAAAGAGGCCAACTGACGGCCCTGATGATAGACAGTGTGCTGGGCTGGGCTCCACCTGTGACTTCACTGATCTAGCAGTATATACAAGAAGCTGACAGACAATGAAAGCTGGATTGGTCTTGACTCATCCAATCAGATTCAACATAGATGTAGCAGATGTAGGCCTTGCACATGGAGATGTGCTATTTGAAATTTCCTGGGGCAGTACTTGTTAGAGATGAGCAGTGTGTTGGACTCATCAGGCTTCTTGGTAATGTGTAGCTAGCTCTTTCCTCCTCTCTGCACCCGCTGTGCAGCTGATTATATTGTAAGTAATGGCAGCTTTGCCTTGGGAGGTTATGGATACACCACAGATGGGAACAGCCCATCTGCGAAGGTGTGTGAATTTCAAATTGCTAGTTGCATCTTTTTGCAACAGGGCTATGGGGAGCAGGAGGAGGAGGACCTCAGTGGGAGTGACACCCAAAGCCACAATAATTTCTGATGATTAACCTTCACTTTTTCACATCAGCTATTATGTGTACTTCCAGGATCATAGTCACAATGATTGCTTTGCTATCTGGAAAATGTGGCACTGTAAAGCTATCTAATTTTCCTCACATGATATCATAATACCTCTCATAGAATGATTTGTAGCTAACACTCTCTTCTTCTGTCACATTTTTTTCCCAATATTTGGTATTTTTTTCTTTATTAATTGCTAGGTAACTTCAGCCAGAAAAGTGAGGATCTTGAGTAGCATGGTGGTAGCAATGGGCCTCAGAATGTCCTTCTCCATGATCATAATTATATGTCTATATATGCTCATGTGTGTATCTGTTTGGTATTCACTTCCCAAAGTGGTGCCAGAGATACAATGTGCTTAGGAAACTAACCAAATGCTCAGAAGGGTGAAGGGCAGATGCCGTGAACAAGGGACTGGATCAGGAGGACAGCGGGACTGGACAGCAGGACTGGACAGCTGCTATCCTGCTTTCAGAGGAAGTATCAGCCAGCATCATTTAATGCTGTATAAAGAACTGACAGATAGAGATACTATCTTGCAAGATAATTTAAAAATCCTAAGTTTATGCAAAAGTTTCTAATGTGTAGGTGTTTATAATTTATTGTAGTTTCTTTTTAACATGGTGACTATCAATACTCTGCAGGTCCAAAGCCGCATCAGTGGCTGCTCTGAGCCTATAGGGCAGTAGCTTGCAAACTTGATTTAGTCAAGTGTTCTCATTGCAGAAAGAAAAGGGATTTGTTCATGGTATTAGTGAAGCCTCAGCTGGGGAAAAAGGGCGGGTTAACATGCTTTCAGTCTTTTTTCCCAGTCAAGGTGCGCACGCAATTTAATGGTTTTTAGTATATTTAGAATAGTGTGCTGCCCTCATAGTCAGTATTTTTTTTTAATTAGAACTTCTTATTTTTATCACTCCATGCTTGTAGCACATAGTGATTAATGATGGGGAGCTGGTGGTACATGTGCATAGATCATCTGCAGAAACCTACAGTGGGATTTGTGGGCCAGGCACCGAGCTGTGCTAGGGTTGGGCTCCAGACATGGCCTCATCCTTCAGCAATGTCACAGTCTGGTAGAGGTGACACACAAAGAAATAAGACCACACAAGATGGGGGGCTTAGTAAGGAGGGCGGCAAGCAAATATATTTTGTCTGAAGACAGGAGCATGGGGCGATGGATCAAGGATAATCAGCAGGAAAGCAAATGTTTGCTGATATTCAAGTATTTTGCTGCCTGTCTTATTATTTTATTTATTGGCTTTCTTTTTTACATTGGTTAAGCAGCTGTTCTATTTTTATTTTAGTTTTTTGGGGCTGGAATTTGAACTCAGGACCTTGTGCTTGCCAGGCAGGCACTTAATCCATTGAACTACCTCCCAGCCCCTAATCAGCTGCTTTGTTGCTGTGACTGAGGGAATTTTGTGTGAGGAATTGATGAGATTATTTCATAATGTTTCACATTATTTAAAGTTTATACAAACCAACTTACTGCAAACTTTAATAAATAAAAGCATAAGGGGTAGGGCAGATTTTAATTTCATTTTGTCAGTATGGAAATTGTGATTCAGAGGCACACAGTGTGTAACCTGGGTCACTTCGTGGTACATGCAGGTGAAAGTACAAGTCTCTCTCGTGCACAGTTGGTGCTTGACACATTCTGCCTCATGCCTTCCTTTGGCACCAGGACGTCACTCCTCGTATATCACAAGCCCAGTATCTTTTAAATTTTATTAATTTTAATAAGAAAGAAAGAGCAATGAGACAGTGTCAAAACACATTAGTAGGACATTCACAATAATTAATACAATGCATATTGTTGTCTTCATAGTAATTTTTCAGAGTTCAAGATGCAGACATGATAACTTTTCTAAAAACTATTAGTAGAAATATTTCTTGTCACTGAACTAAGAAAAGGTAGTTAGATTTCTAAATTTCTGTGTAAAAATTTATAATTGCTTTTTAAATCACATTCTATAGGGATTTATTAGAATATCAATGATTAATGGAAATTACCAGTTCCATGTTAAGTTTAAGGCATTTTATATTCAGAAAGACAGTGATATTAAGCTCAGTTTTTAAGTTCTGGACTTCTCAAGAATCTTTGTCTCAGCTGTCTTGGTAAATTGCTGAAGCTACCGACATACTTTCTATGTCAGCTGTCAAAACAGTATCACTGAGGTCCAAATCTTTTGTACTTTTGGGCTGAAACTGAGGAGGTGTTTTCTGGGTCTTTGTTAGTGGTAGCACAGTTGCTTCAATGGGCCATCTTAGAAATAGGACTTGAAGAAATGTCTTTACAAAGGAAGTGGCTAGAAGGTGCTGATGAAAGCTTGGAAAGGCTCTGATTCAGAGCACAGAGAAAATTAGGCTTCCTTCACATGTTGATGGAGTTGTGCATTGATTGAAGGGGCCCCACCAAGGGTTCCAGTGGGAGGTGAAACTTGGGCCTACAGGGCTATATGCAGTGCGGGGTGCTGGCAAAGATGAAGGCTTCAGGCTGGAGGGCCCAGTTCTTGAAAAGTCCAGTATTATACTGGGGATGGTGTATGAGTGGAATTGAGCTCATACAAACAAGATTTATAGATATCCAATGGGTTATTCTAGTTGTGACTTAATAGTCACTGACTAGGTAAACAGCTGTGCTAGGTATCCTGCAATGTCGAATGAGATTAGGTGTGCTTGGGGTGGTGTGGCCACAGTGCAATTTCGAAAAGAAGCAGTAAATTAGAATCAGCAGGAGGAATTTAGTTAGTATATTTTGCAGTCCTTCCTGTGAAAATTAAGAAGTTCTGGTATAATCTGGATACAACAAATATGTAATTTTTCTCTGGATTGTTGTTGAACAACTTAATTCAAAAATCCAAACATTAGAGTAGAAACATTGAGCCTGCTGTATAATAAAATAGATAAAGCCCTTGAAGTCATAGTACAGGAAATGATTTTCTAACATAACCACAATTTTATAAGAAATAACAGTAACAATCAATAGATGCGATTATAATCAAATTTAAAAAAACACTTCTATACAGCAAAGAAATCAATAAGTAGGGTGAAGAGACAACCTATAGAATGGGAATTTTTTGCCATCTATTCCTTAGATAGAAGACTAATATCTAGGATATATAAAAGAATTTAAAAAATTATATCACTTAAAAGATTCATGCAAAAATGGGTAAATGAGCTGAATAGATATTTCTCAGAAGAAGAAATAGTGTGCAGCATCTCTGCCCATTAGAGAAATATAAATGAAGACCATGCTAGGATTCTATCTTACCCCCAGAATGACTACCATCAAGTCACAAAGTAGTAAATGCTGGTAAAGCCATGGTAAAAAAAGAATTCTTCTATATTGTGGTAGGAATGCAAACTAGTACAACTACTATAGAAATTAATATGGAGATTTCTCAAGGAAATAAAATTAGAAATTTCATATGATCCATCTATAGCCCTTCTAGATATCTTTCCTGGAGAACTTAAGGCATCATGCAACATTGATACATGCATGCCAACTTTTATAACAACATAGCTCATGATAGCTAAATCCTAGAAGCAGCCTGCCTACCTATCAATAAATGATTGAATGAAGGAAATGTGGTATCCATACTTAGTGGGGAAGTACTTGGATATAAAGAAGGACAAATTCAAGACATTTATAGGAAAATTAATGCACCTAGAAAATATAATGTTGAGTAAATAACCACATGAGCATAAAACTGTGTAGTATCTCTCATTTGAGTAGACAAAGAACAAACAGCACAATAAAAGAAGGATAGGAAAAAAGGAAGGATAGGAAAAGACAAGGGGTCAAATGAGAGTGGATCTTGTTGAATGAGGGTAGAAGGGAAAGGGATGGAAAATAGATTGAATAAAGGTAAGTGATGTCCAGAAACTGAATAATATCAGCATAAACACTTTATGTCATAAATATGTGATAAAATTAATATCAGTAAGAATGAAGTAGGGAACAGAGACTTAGAGGAGGAGGAAGGGAGGAAAAAAGGAAGAGGAAGATTAAGAAAAAGAATCAAACTTTACTATTTATATACACTCCTCAAGATGATTGTAAACTACATATACTATAAACATTTATGAATAAAAAAGATAGAATGAGAAAACAAAAACAGAATGTGGGGCTGGATATAATTTACAACTGTCATATCATAACAAGTTTCACACTAGAATTTCTGAGAACTGGAAGTAGGTACGAAGACTTCTGAGTATTATCATACTCAAGTTTGGTTCACCAATACAGTGGCTGCACAAATGCACCAATATAAATTGAGGAATATAACTTAGACAGTGAAAGAGAGAAGAGGTAATAAGGGTCTCTTATTTTCCTGAACACTGATGTAAAATGTCATATATTTAAGTCATTCTAGATTGGGGCCTAAATCTTGTATCATCTGATCCTGTCCTAACACCTGAGCTAGTGCTTAATGAATCCTATTAATATACACTAACCAAGGTTTAAGTTAGATTGCCATGAAGTGGGTTGATACCTAGTTGGCAATAAGATTTGCAATGATTCCCTGTCAATATAGAAGTATCTACTAGCGGTCAGTCTTTGGGCCTCTAACTAGAGATCCATTAAGATTAGTTCAGCAAAAGTGATCCCTGTCAGAAGAGTAAATTCTTACTGGCTTCATGTAAGCATATAAGCGAAAGCAGTTATGAATCAAAAGTCAGCAAGAAAGGCAAAAGAGAGGAAAATGTTATTTATACTTTTAGTGTTTCTTAGTTCATAGAAAAGGAAGGTTTGTGCCAGTATCAATTAGTTAACTTTTTATGCCCAAATCTTGTACTCCAATGTACAATATGTATTAAGTGTTGTTACTATACAATCTTGTTATAAAATTTTGTTTTACTTTTTTTCTATGAAAGGTACCAAATGTCATAGTAAGTTACCAAATCAAAACAATGTAACATGCAATCAATGAAGTAAACAAGTTTAAAAAAAATTTTAATCGACATATAACAGCTATACATATTTATGAAGTAAATTTAATATATTTATGCAATGATTGTAGTTATGAATGATCAAATCAAACGAATTGATATCTGTCATGTCAAACATACATCATTGCTTTGAGTTAAGAATGTTCAGAACATCACCAAGTTCTCTGAAAGGTATCATGAATTGTTGTTTAGTGTTTCCATCCATACTATGCCACAGAACTCTGGAATTTCCTCTTCTTGCTTCATCCTCTAGAACAATAAATAGGACTTTGCTTATTAAGATGAACTTGTGAGGCTATGTGATTTTCTAAGAACATACACAGGTTTTCCCCCCCTGGCTGCATTCTTATTTAGGTCTTATATCAGGCTAGATTAACATTTATACATTCATTATGTTTGTTTGTAAAGCTAATATCCCCCCAATAGGAATTAAATTCATGTCGTTGCCTCATTGGCACCATGGGGCTATGTGTAAAATCAAATCATCCAGCTTTTGGAATCAATTAGGTCTTTATTGGGCTATTTTCTCATTTGGGGGATACTGTAATTAAATCAAATGATTAGGAAATGGATAATGTCCAGAACTACATCATCCAATATGGTAGCCACTGGCCATATGTTTCTATTTAAGTTTCAATGTAAATTAATTAAGGTTAAATTTATTTTAAATTTAATTTATCAAATTAAATTTAAATTAAAAATGCAGTCCCTTAGTCTCACTGGCCATATTTGAAATGCACATTGATTACATGAGGCTAGTTGATACTCTATTGGACAGCATAGAAACAGAACATTTCCACTGTTGCAGAAAGTTCTGTTGGACAGCGCTAGAGAATAACAGTTCATGTGTTAGATTATTTGACATTTAACCATAAAAATGGGGATTTGGAGAAAATTTGAGTTGTGACTTAATAATCATTGGTTATGAAAAGAGTTGTGGTAGGCATCCTGAAATGTCACATGAGATTGGGTGTGTTTAGGGCAGTGTAGCCATAGTGCAATCTGAAAAAGGAGCAGTAAATTAGACTCAGGTAAAAATTCAGCAGGAGGAATTGTTAGGACATTTTACAGTCCCTTTTCCTGTAAAAATTAAGAAGTTCTGGTATAATCTGAATACACAGAATATATAAATTTTCTCTGGGTTGTTGGAGAACATATGTAGGACCACAATGTCTAATTTTAATAGTAGAACATTTACATTAAGTGTACAAGTCTTCCTAAAAGTTAATTTTTTAAAAAATTAAAATATTCTTGCCCTCTGCCTCCTAGCCTAAGTGAACCAGTATTACTTTTAGTGTATGTTGATTGAAAAAGCACCTGAAGAAGAACAACTATCAGGAAATCAGTAATGCTTTTGAAATTAGTATTTAAATGGAGCTAAATGTATTTTTCATTTGTGTGAGACATTAATTAATCAGCCCTACCCAGCACATGGATTCACAAATCTCTTCAATTGCTCAGAGGCTGGCCCCCACCTGTGGGCCCTAACAGAGCCACTAGGGCACACGTCTGCCTCTGAGACAGGGTCAGATGCTGCATGCGTGCTTGAATGTTGCCATTTTCTTCTGGCTTGTATCTATGTTTTTTTTTTTTTTTTTTTACCAGTATGATTTGAAATGAAATTTCACATTTGATTTAAAATCAGGCCATTGCAGGCTTTCAAAAGCTCATTGAGAGCTTCTCATGGCTTAGCTTTAGTACCCTGAAAGATCATTTTATTAAACATAAAGCCAGATGATCTACTTTATCTAAGATGCCCATTGATACAAGAGATATGCACACATTCTATACCTGGCAGGATCTTCAGTTATGAACATTTAACTGTAAAAATCTTGAATCCCTTCTCAGTCACCCAACACTGAATTCCTTGAGAATGCGACATTTTTTCTTTTCTTTAAATCTACATTAATAATATAGGTCTGGGAGCATCTTATTGAAAAGGATTAGCTCATAGGAGAAAAGGGATTTGGGTTCTTGACATGTGATCATTAGGCCAGGATGGGGAGTTCAGGACCACTGCTTAAGGTTATAGGAAGTGTGGTCATTCTATGCGTAATCCTATGCACATAGCAAAATTCATCTGAGCAGCAGTTGTCAGGGCTAATTTTTTTTTTTTAATCTGCTTTATTCTGGGGACTGGATTCTGGTAGTCTGCAGACAGACTCAACAGTCCAGCCAAAGCAGCCAGAATCACGGACCAGTGAAACCTTATATCCATTCAATTGCTTTAAGAACAGTATTTCTCCTAAAATTGCCAGAGCCATTGTATATAGGGATCAATATTTAGGCCATCATGGCTATAGAAATACTCTGTGTATAACAGGTGGTGAAATGTTTCTCTGGTGACTCAGGACTAGGCTAGGAAGATTATTTTTCTATGAAGACATCCTGCTGAGGAAGTTGCAGTAAAGTCAAGGGGAGTACTCAGCCATACTTCCTTAAGGATGGGATAGGGAAAAATACAGTATGGTTTGAGGAACGTTTATTGAATGTTTACTATTTTCCAGATCTTTGTGCTTTGCTGGAGCCATGATACACTCTGTCAGGGAATCTAAACAAGTCCAAAAGGAAATAGAAGGTAGCCCAGTAAGTTCAGGGTAGAAGAATAAGGCAGAGATTTCCATGCCAGTACAGAGGAAGGGATGCAACCCAGACGGTGTTGATAAATATAAAACTAGGATTAAGGACCTTTTCTTCCTGAAAGACATAGAATCTAAACTGAATCACAAGTGATTTCTTTTTTAAAGATCAGGAGATATAGTTGGGCTAAGCTGAAATCATAAGGATAAGGCATGATCTATGTGGAACACTAAACAGTGCTCAATTCTGGTGTAGCATAAATGCCAAATTGTTGAGTATCATGAGATTTAGAAGTAAGGGCTATCAGCAGGTCTCCCTTGAATTTCACATGATCATCTCTGTTCTTAGTGCATTATCCTAAATGAAAACAAAGTAAAATTCATACATAAGCACACCTGGCATACATTTTTCAACTATTAGGAGAAATGAAACAGTAGTGTTTGAAAGCATTTTAGCTGAGGTCAAAATTAAAGCCATCAACCAGTAAGACAGACCTATAATCTTGTCAGAACCAAAGGGAGCAAAGAAAAGTTTTGTGTTTTGGTCCAATGTGGAAGGTCACCCTCTCCCCAGAAGGCCTGCAAGTGTTTCAGGGCTTTATGCTTACGCAGTTTGATGGTCTGAGTGTGGGAACAAGTGAGGACCCAGCAGAAAGAACAGTTGTTCCTTCACTTTGAATGGGGCAGCTGGGTTTTGATGATGGGGCTCTGTAGCAGACAGCTAACCACAGCCATACTCAGCCTCATTTGTGGCTTGCTGGGCTCCCTCGCCAACAGTCTCAGCCTGGAATACTGCTCGCGTGGGGGTGGGGCTGAGTCTCTGTGTAAGAGAAACCTCATCCTGTTACTTCAAGAGCTTGAGTATTTCAAGCCTTCATTAGCAAACTCACTGAAGCGTAGGTCCCAGTGTGTCTGTATAGGGCCCCGGGGTTTTGTAGAACTATATTTGGATTTTGAAAAATATAACAATTTCTACAGCATGAATATGTCATTGTTTCCTTAAAACTTTAAGATTAGAAAGACATATCACTTTAATATTCCTCTGTTTCTATCAGAGACTGAGATTTTCATATTGGTCAGAAAGGAACATTTCCCCAAAGCAACAGATTTTCTGAAGCCATGGATAATTTTTATTTTCTTCCCTAGTGCAGCATGAGGAGAATTGAAGAACTCTTATGAGAACTGATAAAGGGTGCAGAATGTGTTCTTTGTTTCTTGGCTAAAGAAGGTTCTTGTGTCCCAAGGGCTGTGGTTAAGGGAAACATAAATCTATCCCCAAAGAACCCAAATTATATTTGGACTCAAGTGAGAAACCACTTTCCTGCTTATGGGTGAGTGGCATTCTTTGGCTGGTTTAGGCAGCAGACATTTTCCCCACAGTGGAAGGCTTAGGAGTCCTCCAAGTGGGTTGAATATGTTATGCCTTTTTATTCAAAGAAACTCAATCCATGTATTTTACAGAAGCAGGAGGCTGCCTTTTGAGGCTGTTTGGGAAAAATGTCTTGTGTTGAGTGTCAAACCACCTGAATAAACAAGAGAACAATCTGGGACTCCAAAGAAGACTTTCTCAGGATGGCTGGAGGAGAAGCTGCTATCTTTGTCTCAGAAAAACTGAAAGAATTTCATTTCTTAAGAGGAAAATGACGCCATCTGAGCCTGACTAAACCTTTGGAGAGAAAGTGATGGCTGGCATGAGCGTAAGATCTGCTGAGAATCCAAGCTGACTTTGGGAACAGTGACAATGCCTGGTTCGGGAATGAACCTTTAGATTATTAATTTATCACCAGGTCCAGAGTGAATATCAGAGTACAAAAGGAAAGAGGAAAAGAACACAGACTCTTGGTGTGAGCCTCTGTGAAAAGCCAGTCAAAGAAGAAATTATTCAATGCATTAAATAACATAGACTTTTTTTTGTACTGGGAACTGAACTCAGGAACTTGACAGGCACCATACTACTGAGCTGTATCTCTGGCCCAGACAGGCTTTTATAACTAGGAAATTTCTTAGATTACCAACTGACCTTTCTCATCCAAAGTAATTGTGGTATTTAGCTAATGGTATTCAAACAGAACTATACTGAAACTCTGATTATTCAGGCTGCAGCCTTAATGAGGGTGAACCCCTCATGGAGCTAAATTATGTGGGAAAGCCATCTAGTAGTAGACTATAAAATTCTTCTGCCAAAAGATATCAACCTCTCAATGGTGGAAAGTATGCATGTGGATTATTTGGAAACCAGTTTTGGCAGGTGTGATGAAAGATCTTGAAATAGTAGATTATCCTGGGTAACCTGTGTGGACATCAGAAGCTCCCCAAGGGTATTTATCAGGCAGGTGAAGGTTATAAAAATGGAAGAGGAGAGTGTGTGGCCACAGATGCAGAGACGGAGTGGTGTAGTTGCATGTGAAGGACACCAGCAGCCAGTAGAGGCTGGGGGCAACAAGGAAGCAACTCTGTTCTGGACAGGTCCTTGGGAGGAGGGCATTGCTGCTAATTTTGTTCAGGCCCTTTGGCCTCTTGGCCTCCAGATCCACAAAAGAACACATTTCTTTAGCCCATTATTAGTTAGTAGTGATGTTCCATTTTTTTTCTTTTCTTCCACTCCCTCTCTCATGCTCTTTCTCTCTCTTCCCACCCTACCCCCTTGCTCCTTTCTTTTAAAAATAGCTATCATAGGAAAGAAATACAATCCAGAAATCTGGACACTGGAAAGTTCTTGAGAGCTCAGTGTTGCCAAAATGTAATGTCCAGTAATTCAGGGAAAGGCAGAAGTCCAGAAGTTGATGGCGCTGTTCTCCAGGTCCAGGAGTAACAGAGAAGACAGGAAGAACAGAAACAGAGTGAAGTACATTTGAGAGATGGCATCGGTTCTGAGAACACTGAGATTAAGTCAGTCACACACCATCATGTTGAGATACTGAATCCGTGGGGCTTGTGTTTCGTTTTCAGTTCTGGTGATTGAATTCAGGACCTCCTGCCTGAGCTACATCCGCAGTCCCCACCTCTTTTCTTTTGGAGGCAAGGTCTCACTATGTAGTTTAGGCTGACCTTGAACTCTCTGCGTTGCCCTGGCTAGCCTCAAACTCTTGACCATCCTCCTGCCTCAACCTCGTGAGAGCTGGTATTACAGGCATGGCAGCAGCAGCACAGTAGCAAGTTAGGAGCAGATTGTGGTCCTACAGGGCTCTTCTGTCCTTAAGAGTCCAGCCTTGTCCTCTCCCTTCCCTGCTAAGCTCCTGCTGCCAAAGAATGTTGAAGCAACTTTCTGCCTGAAGACAACTTGCACAGAAAGAACTCTCCATAAAGTAAGCCTCTGGTCCTAAATTGCTTATGTATTGTCCTGTGTATGTCTCTAAATATCACTTTTTTGTTTTCCTCACTTTGTGTTTATTATATTAGAAGAGTTAATACTGAAGTTTTAAAATGAATTATGCCATACTGAGTTGTTTTAAAGGAAGGCAAATTGTTGATATCTATCATATATCTGTTGATGAGCTGTCCATCTGTATCTGTGTATAATTAAGGCTTTAGCAAAGTCTTTTAGACCAACAGTTTCAAGGATTATAAATTTAAAAAGTCTGAAAGATTGGGGTAGCAAACAAAGCTCAAGTGAGGTTTAGCATCTCCTATGTTGTAAAGGTCGCAGTGACTTTCAGCTTTCACTTCGGTTTGTTCATTCACCCAGGTCTTTATTATTTCATCTGCCCATCACTTCAAGCACTTATTATTTGCAGGTACTCAGCCAAGTAGAGGAGCTACAGAGCCTGAGAAACCTCCACTCTCTCCTTAAAGAGCTACAGAAGCTGTCAGTTGGTGGCTTGCCCAATTTCTCTTTTCAAGCTAGAATTTGCATGCATTTTCTTTCTAGCCATAGACTTCATTTCTTCCTACTGTGTTACATACAAATGGCTTTATAGATTTACATTGTCTGCCTGTTCCCCGAAGACAAAGGGGTTTTAACTTCTCTTTGGGAAGAGCACTCTCTGGGGCTATCCTTATTTCAAACTTTAATTCTTGAATCCTTCTCAACCTCCCATAGCAACTGGAGACATGAAGTCTGGGAACTAAGACTAGGAGGAGTAAGTTGATGTGAAATGCCTAAATACCTATTGCATGAGGACAAGGCAGCAGAGCTGAACATCCTGCCTGGAGACTGCAGCCTAGTAACAAAACCCCAGAGAGCTGGGCAGTCTCCTTCTGGATCCTAGGTGAAAAAACATTGCTCAGGGGACAGCTGGGAGTAAAATTTACTCTTAGAAATATAGGAATTTCACAGGCAAGAAACCAAGGCAAATCTCAGGTGAACGGCACTAATACGATCCTCTGATCAATATAGCATCAATTTAGAACCAGTTCCTGAAGGTTATTTATGACCAGAGATGGGCAGGTAATGAGGTGTCTGATGTCAAACCCCAGGATACAAGGTGAGAGGGGAAAGATGATTGATGGGTAGGCAGATGATTCAGGTTCCACTCAGCACCTATGCTTTTCTATTCACAGCCTGGCATATGGTAGGTACTGAATAAAGAGTCTGTTGAACGAATCCTGCACTTGAGATAACAGAACCGGAAGTAGGGTTGGGCAAGGCTGTGGGGAAGCCTTGTGCGTTGCTCCAGGACTTATGGGAAGTACGCAGCTTCGTGCCTTTCACCATTAGTTCCTTTATGCATTATGAAGTAGAAGAGGGAGTTATTGAGGAAGTCTGCCATAAATTGTGATTTGTAAAGAAAGTGAATGCTGTGTGTGTAGAAGGATATCGACTATTGCTGGAAACCTAAGAAAGCACCAGGGTTTTAAAACTCTAGACTTTTTTTTTTTGTATTAAGGACAGGGGATACAAGGTCTCACTACCTAGATCAGACTCCTTGTGATTCTCCTGTCTTCAGCCTTTTCAGCCTCCTGAAGCACTGGTATTACAGGCACATGCCACCAGGCCCATTCTCAATCATGGTCTCAGCACTCCCCAGGGGCGGGACCTGCACAGAACAGGGACAGAACCCCAGGCGCTGTGCTCCACTGAAGCAGGTGGTGCTTTAGTTTGCTGAGCTGTGAGGCCAGCCCCAGGTTTTAATACATGAGGCCTTCCAAGAAATAGACCCAGTTTCATAATAACAATGATAATATAGTGATAAAACCTGCTGGAAGCCGACCATTCTGCCTGTATCTTGGCTCACATCATTGTTACATCTCAATCCTAAAACAATCTTGAGAGGTCAGAACAGTTACTCAACTTTAGTAAATATGGAAACTGCTAAAGTTAACTCAGCGTAGTCGCTGACCCTGGTGAAAACTAGAAAAATGTAACCAGGGTATAGAGCAGGTCGGTTTTGTTCCAAGTAGATGGTCTTTACCTTTCATAATGCTCCCCCTATTCTATGCTCATAAGTAGGGCAAGAGAAGAATTGTGACATTTTTGTGTCGCGTGACTGACAACTTGCACAGTGGAAAACAAGGAAGCAATAGCTATTGTCCCCATGCAACAAGGAGGGAAACAATGTCCCCTATGTCACATTAGGTCATTAACAGGATCTCACTGTCACCTTGACTCCTAAGTCACCTGCTTTCTACATACTCATAGATTCTCTACCTATTGACCATTAGTCCTATGTAGCAAAATACTGTATGCTTTTATTTGAAAAGGGATTATTATTATTAAAAATATATTTCACTTAGATGTATTTTGAATCCTATTTTATTGAAAAATGGGTCTTCTGAGAGTTTAAAGTTTAAGAAAGTCCATTAAAAGTTGATAAACCTGATCTGTTACAACTCCCATCACCTCTGAATTAGGGAATTATTTATTTATATGACATGATTTGAAAAGCAATAAGAAACTACTTCCACAGTTTTCTCTTGTTCCATAAACTTACTGTGGGAATTATAATTTCATTATCAGATACTTATTTGGGGGGTCTAAATAATCCTTTTCTCTGGTCAGAAAAGCTTACTCTGGAGATACAGATTTTGGTAAAGAAATAGAGGTATGGAGTGCAGAGAAATAGAAATCATTTTGGAATATGAAACATACATTTTAAAGGCATGTGGGGATCCTTCCCTGGGGAGCTCTAGGAAGGCAGAGGCTGCAGAAGACATGGCAGTGCCCAGCTCTGCCAGTGGGGCATGTGGGCGAGAACCCCAGGTCTCAAACAAAAGACAGCCACCTAGAGGGCTTCTTAAAATAGATTTCTGAGTCCCATGCCCAGAGTTTCAGATTTAGCAAGTCTAGTTTATAGAGTCTGAGAACTGCATTTTTAACAAGTTTTCAGGCAATACTGAGATTGTTCGATTGGCACAGGTTCTGTAGCCGTGGACTGAGACAGGGCACCGTACAGTGTGTCTGGAAGAAGAGAGGCACCCAGCAGCTTGGCTTCCAGTCACTTTCTGCTAGGGAAAATGAAGCCCATTGTGTATGAGATGTGGCTGGGGCAACAGAGAGATGGTGAGGGCAAGGCCGGTGGAACTGAAGACTTTCTTCACAAAAGCACCAGATATTTTAAATTAGCGATCTCTCTCTCTCTCTCTCTCTCTCTCTCTCTTGCTCTATTTTTCCTGCTTTATAAACTGCAGGCTAAAACACTCATTAATTGGAATATTACAATTTTTTCTCTTTTTTAGGTAGCTTGTATGTTTCCTTAGAAAGTCAGAAAATGGACCCTAATTATAATGTATTTCTATAAATCATAGGTGAGTTTTGTCTGTAATTATGGCATTTACATTTGGCAGACTTTTACATGATTCTAAATTTCAGGTATTTTTCCTGACCATGGGAATGTTGAGCACACACGGGTGGCTCTGATTTCTTAGCTGTTTATTACCTGAATCTGAAGAACCGTGTACTTAATAACTGATGATGTTTGATGAATTTTCAGTGAATGCCTCTGGGTGTACTAGTCTGACTTCGAGTTCAGAAAGAAGCTGGAATGGAAAGCATAGAAAAAGGTTGTAAATCCCTTAATGAAATTTTTAATAAAAGCAGCTTTGAATGCGTGCTTTTTTTCAAATCATTGCATCTGACTGTTTTTGAGAGCCAGCCTAACTGATGAAGAGAGTATTAGGCATGCAAAAAGACGGCACAACTAAAGAGACATGCAAATGCGGAAAAAGTGGAGGCCGGAGGCCCGATGCTCAGCTTTGAACCAGGATGAGAAAGTTTTCATGGTAGCCACTCTAGTTCCTGGGGTCATTTGGGGACTCCTATCCTTTTGTTCCTTAACCTTGAAGAGGAAAAGCTTTGCACTAGAAATTTGCACTCCCATCACTGCCACTGTGGTCTATTTCTAGAGCTTTCTTAGCAAGGGGAAAAATATTTCATGCAGCAGTATTACAAGATGACCTTTGTGGAGAGGGTGAGGGGCACCAGGCCTCTGTGAGGAAGGGAGCCACTCAGTGGCCTCTGGGGAGCTCCGCTCGCTCTCAGGTGAGGTTGTAAGCCCTTTGCTTTTCCCTCCACCAAGACTTCTTCACCAGATGGCAGGAGATCACCTGAATTCACTACTGCTAGGCAGATGTTAGGGTCTCCTGGTCAGCGGACACCAAGAGCAGTCTCACCCATCATGCCTGCGTCCTGGAATGCTCTTATCTCATAGCAAGGTGGTAGTCTTGTTTGAAAGAAGGGTTAAAGGACACTTGCCTCCCATTCTTTCCTTAAAAATTACAAGGAATTGTGTCCTCAGAGTCAACACAGATATGCTCTGAGTAAAATATTCCTCCTCCTCTTCATGCTTCTCCTTCTCCTCCTCTTCCTCCTCCTCCTCTTCCTCCTCCTGAACAAATGCAATTAAAGAGAAGAGCAGCCCCACCAAACCCGCTGCATGAGAGACAATGAGGGCAGGCTCAGTTGTCTTCTCAACAATTATTTGCAGACATCATTAATAAATTTCCCTCTGAGCCAGCAATCAACCACATTCTTCCCCTTGGCAAAATGTTTAACTGCTGCACAAAAATAGCTGTAATCAGACCAAGATTAAAACTGAGGGAGACTTGAAATTTTTTGTGTTTCCTCCTGCAGTTTTGGAACAAGCCTTCGAGGTCCCAGGCAAGTCAGTGCCCCCACTGTCCCATGCAGATGCCTGCAGGAGCCCTCCATGCTTATTATATGTGCATTTGAAAGCTTCCCTTTGCCCCATTTTTAATCTTTTGTGCTTTATCAGAACCAGAACGAAATGGCCTCTCTGTATGGTTACCCAGGGGTGGGGAGATCCCAAAAGGCCCCACTGAGGTGTAATTCGTTGCAGGTTGTTTTATAGGCGAGAGAAAATAAAGGGGGAAGCTGGGGGGGGGGAGACTTTTTCCTTCAAAAAGGCATTTTTGTGGCTTTTGGCACTGTTAATAATTTGTGTGGAAAAATAATGTTTTCTTCTGTGTTTCATCCTGTGCCAAGGCAGCTGCTGGTGCAGTAGCATTCTGCAACAAATTAGAGGGCAGTTAAAGCAAGATTTTCCACCATCGAGAACAAAGCTAGGCCAGTTAGCATGAGGACGGCTTGTTCTAGTCGCTAATGTGCTTAAAAACTTGCTGCACATAATTTAAAACAGCTTTGTGTGAGGACTCTGCAGCTCCAGCTTCCAAGTGAGCTCCGGTGCTAACTCCAAACTTCCTGGAGGCAGCTGAATTAGAAAAGGACAAGTTCTGCACAGATACCGTCTGCCCTGGCCACGAAGGTCGCTTTTTTCCCTCATTGCTATGGATACGAAAGTTAATTCCCCTTAATATTAAAATATGAATGGGTGACAGCATCTACAGCATGAAGCCTGCCGTCCCTGTTTACCGACAGCAAGCTCTCTGTGAGTGTGCGGCACCTCTGGGGCACTTAGAATTATTTCAAGATGTATTACCTTTGCTCTTGAGGAAGCAGATGGTAAGAAGATTCAGTGCTTCCTTAAAAGTTGATCTGAATCTCAAGAGTTTTAATCAGTGTAGCATTTTATTTAACTGGTTTGAAATTAAATGGGATTCCTGGTTCAAATGCACAGGAAAAGAGAGGGTTGGAGTCCAAATACCTTTCAGTGCCTCGAATTAAACTTGCGTTTGTAACTCAGGAGGGCTGAAGAGAGTTAAATCTAGGTGGGAGAGAAATAGGAGACAGCAGATTTTCTGTGGGATCGCTTGCCAAAGCACAGGTGAAGCACAGCTGTAACTGCACGAGGGTTGAGACCCTGCATGAGCCAGACCAAAGCCTCAGTTCCTGAACTCACGTTTCACTGGGCCGAATACGAAGTGCTTCGTAAAGGCCACGAGCGCCGCTGACACCCTCACTAGTAGGATTTTAGATGCCGTCCGTGGTAATAAGTGTCCCCCAAAATACTGATGGAAGACATTAAGAAGACAGCCTTGAAAAACAAAATCTCAGGGATCAGAATTTCTTGGGAGACTTTGTGTGTGTGAAGAAAAATAAGATTTTGGCTAAAATAAAGGAAGATAAATAGAGGTTTATTTGAAGGAGGCTTTCAGAAAACCTATCTTCCGTTTCTGTTATACCATTAGCACCTGGTTAGAAAATTATAACCCCCACTTTAAGGTTCACGTGATATTAAATATATGCTTCATCTTATTCATTTTTCTTTAGATAACGTGTAAGTTGGTCAAATGTTTAGTATTTGTAGGGATTTACTTTTTTCTAGGAGTTTGGGGATTATGGTAAGAAAAGGATGCAGGAGAGCTCTGCCGCCACCTAAGAGGGTGCAGGAGCTCTGCACGGTACAGCCCAGAGGGCGGAGTGGTGCTCGGGGTACATGAGTGTTAGAAGACGGCAGTGCCTCTGGTCGCTCCTGTTCACACAGCACCCTGGAAGGTAGATGGGCAAACTCACTGTTCCTCATTTTCTCCTATGTATAATCACAGATTACCCTGTCCAACTACCTTTGTAAGGGTCAGCTGTATTATTTTATTTTTTGAGATAAGCAAACAACAACAGCAACAACAACAAAAACAAAGAAAGGAACAAAGAAGACTAAGTGGTCATTGCAGAACTGAATTGACCTCTCCATAATTTTAATATCTCTATGAACAGGTTATATAGATTTTATCAGACATATGCCATCATGAAACGCACCTGGTGGGGAACATCTTACACAGCTAACGGTTCTGGGAACAAACTTTGTTACTCTCTCATTAATGCCCTGTGGTCATCAGGGTAGAGTATAGGCTGATTAGCTTTGAGATCTGATGGGGGTTATTGGAGCACACTTCTCATAGGTCTGTGTAGGACCTGGGGTGTGACTTGGATTCAGTCACTTACCCTCATCCTCTTTGCTCTATTCCCCTGCTCTTCTTCCTGGATTCCATAAACTAAGCAGCTCTGTTCCACCATTTCCTTCTGGCATGATATTGTTTTTCTTTTCTTTAAAATTTATTTTTGGTTGTACCAGGGATCAAACTCAGGACTTTGTGCTTGCTAGGCAAGCACTTATTCCATTGAGCTATCTCCCCAGCCCCAAGGCGTGATATTTGTGAGCGGGCACCAGTGCCATGGATAAGATTCTCACAAGGTGTGAGCCAGATAAGTTTCTTCTCTGTTGGTTGTGCAGGTTGGATATTGTACCCAATAATAGGAAAACTAATTCATATGGAGAACTGGTACTGCCGAAGTGGGACTGTCGCTATGGCTGTAACTGACCATGCCATTTCAAAGCCTTTGGCACAGGTTTGTCTTTCTTTCTTTCTTTCTTTCTTTCTTTCTTTCTTTCTTTCTTTCTTTCTTCCTTCCTTCCTTCCTTCCTTCCTTCCTTTCTTCCTTCCTTCCCTCCTTCCTTTCTTTCCCTCTCTCCCTCCCTCCTTTCTTTCTTTCTTTCTTTCTTTCTATTTTAGGGAAGGGTCTAAAGAGTATGCAGGGTCTCACTACAAGTTAGGACTTATGGTGATTTGCCTGCCTACAGCCTCCCAAGAGCTGGGATTACAGGTGAGCACCACCATGCCCCATCGCAATTGCCATCTCAGTGTGCCCTGGGGGTGGGGCCTGCATAGCACACTGGGAATTGAACCCTGGTTGTTGAGCTATCTTCTTGGCCCTTAAAACATTTATTTTTAAAGAACTATTTGATTGTTTTTACCAAAATATTCATTATAAAAATGACAAAACTACAGAAACAGAAAAAAAAAAAAAAGATAAAATTTCTATGCTCAGAAAAAAAACATCATGATATTTATTATACCTAATTCTAGGCATACTGGCATTGTGTTTTAGTGAAGAAAAGGCAGATAAAATGAACCTGGGGTAACTGCTGAGCTCTAAACCACTCTTTAGCGAAATGTAGGGTTTCCTACAGTGGCACTTCAGAGTTTCTCACAGCTTTATTATAGACAACTATGTTAGAAATATTATAGGCAGTGAGAGAGGGCTGGACCTACAGAAGAGTCACTGCAGAAGACGAGAACACTTTACAACTGCAGGTGGAGGCACACTCATTGAACTGACCTTAAGACAAGGATGGAATGACTACACTGACACATTTCCACCAAGGATGAACCACAATGATCAGTATTCTAAGTAGGCATCCGTCACCTGGGTGGGGAGCATGACCTTGACCACCCCTTCCAAGAAAGGTCTTTGTTCTTTACAGTGACACTTCCTCTGTGACATGTTTCCTTAATTGACCAATATTACTCAAATGACTACACTTGTAGTCTTTTTGGCCGACATTGTTTTGTTCTACCTTTTACCCACCTTGTGTTTTGCTCTATAAAACTTCCTTTGAGAAGTGGGCTCATGGACAGCTCACCTTCTAGAGCCCCTCTGACTCTCTTAGACACAAGCTATCTTTCTCTCAGTAAGTATTTCCTACCCTTAATCTCCTTTGTTCCTTAGAATTCATTCTTTGATTTTGGGGAACACAAACACAGCATATGAAACATCTAGCAGGTAGGAAATGATCATATTCTCCTTATATGATTTTGATTATTTGGAGGTCCTCTATGATACCTACATCACTTCCACTTTGCCTTCACTGATAAGACAATCACCTTTCTTCTATTTTCCCCTCATCCCTTTTTACCTTTGTATTTTCATAATATTGTTTTATTTGTTACATTGGAATATTTTTCAACTGTGTTTCCATTAGCATTTTTGAGTATTTTCCTGAGGATTCATGTCTTTATTAATTGGATAAAGGCTTCTTGAATCATATATGCTTGTTTTTTCATGTTTTAATGCAGCATGATCCAGAAGAGCTTCCTGCAGTAACAGTATCTGTGCTCTCTGGTATTGTAGTTACTAGTCATCTCTGACTGGTTGAACACTTGAAATATGGCCAGTGGGACAAAGACATTGAATTTTAGAATTTTAGTAAATTATGGACTAAGGTGTAGCTAATGGCTATCAAATTGGTCAACAGCTCTGTCTCCAATATTCTTTAGTGTCTCTTTATAACCTTTGTATCTCTATACTCTTATGTTGGGTCATAGTTTGTAGTAGAAATTTGAAAGTGTTGAAAGCTACTGTGAAAAATGATGAGGTTGCTATGGGAAATTCTGAAACTTTCTTCTCTATTTTATATATTGAAAATCCTGGAGTTGGTAGGCAGAGGAGGTTACATGAGCTCTTAGACCAGGTGGGCTAGATGATACTTTGCTCTGCTTTTTACATGGATCAGCCAGTCCTCATAACAGGGCTGTGCATCCATGTGGAGTGCCCACAGGTAAAGGCTAGTGTTCTGGAAAGTGGTTGATTTTTGCCATTTCACAAGAGAAATTCGGAATGATTAAATAATTCATCTTTTATGTAAACAGTAAATGGCAAACACAGCATTTGGCTTATTACTTTTTCTACCACCCCATAGTGTTAATAGTTGCACCAGCAAAATTTTTTCCTAAAATATCTACATTTTAATGAATTTAGTATAGCGTCTTACTATGCAGCTCAGACTCATAATGATCCTCCTGCTTTCAGCCTCCCTGGTCACTGGGATTGGTGGGCAGTTCAAAGTGCCCAAGGGTGGGGCCAGTGTGGCAGCTAATACTGGGGATTAAACCCTGGTGTACTTAGTCTGCTGAGCTATCTTGCTTGCTCCTAAAAAATAAAATCCTAGCTCTGCGTTCCCGCGACTAACTTCCTGTTCCAGCCCAGCCCAAACCCCACCGCTGGGAGCTGAGCCTGCGCACCCGCCGCAGGTAAGCCCCTGCGCCCCTCTGCCCCGCCTCTGCATTGTTCCCGCGACTAACTTCCTGTTCCAGCCCAGCCCAAACCCCACCACTGGGAGCTGAGCCCGCTAGGTCAGGATCCTTGGCCTGCCTTCCCTTTTCCCGCCCTGCCCCCCCCCCTTTTTTTTTTTTTGAACCCCTCCAGCCCATTCTCCAGCACTGAACCCATCAAATAGCCCATTT
>PVJA010015286.1:23466-45855 GCA_004027025.1 Myocastor coypus | reverse complement strand
CTATGCAGTTGAGGCTGGCCTTGAGCTCACTTTTGTAGCCCAGGCTGGTCTCGAACTCGCACCAATCCTCCTGCCTCAGCCTCCTAGAGTGCTGGGATTACAGGCGTGCGCCACCACGCCCGGCTACCCTACACTTTTGATAATGTCTTCTGTAGCAGTCTTAGAAAGTTGACATTTTACAACTTCACTGTTGTATTCTCTTTGCTCTTTTCTTTCTGTGTTATTTCTGCTAATGTGGCTTTCTGAATTACTACTTGTTGTGGTCGTTTAATGGCAAGAAAGTGTTAACTGCAGTTAGTAAATGATTGATAACTAAAGCACTGTTAGACTAGCATGTCTTCTTTCCCATCACTAGTCTGAGGTGTAAAACAGTTTTAAATTACAATTTATTTACCTTTTTCTCCACATGAGATGTGCCACTGGTGCCAGGCAGATACTAGACTAGAGGCTTTCCTGCATGTTCCATGGATGGGTCCCGCTCTAGTCATCTGATACAACTATTAAGTACGGATCTCTAAACTTCTGTATGGTAGCTACCCACTTTAGCAGTTGTGATCTGCTTCTCTGCCTTTTAAAATGTGTCCCATCAGTTTCTGATGTTCTGTTTGCTCTTAAGACTTCCCTCTTTCATCAAATTCTCTCATTTTATGCAGAAGACCATTGTGCTGCCACAGGTAGGCATAGAGTCATGCATGTGTCCAGAATCTTCACCTTCTATGCCTTCTTCACCTTCTTAGCACCACTGAGAATGCTTGTAGACATAAGTCACTTAAGGAATCCTTAAGAATTATAAGTTTTTCTTAAGGCTTTTACTGGAATTTTATTGGAAAAGAGAATTGGAACTGTTTTATGTTCTTTTCAGATTACACTATTCCTCACTAATTGTAGTGAGTTACAGTGAATGCTGGCCTTTTGTCGTTTTCTCACCCTTTCTCATTTCCTGTTTATTCACATCCTCTTTCCTATTACTGATAGAGTTAAGCTCTCACCCTACTCCCACTCACACCAGGGTTCAACATTTTCTGACCACTGCAGTGCTTATCAAGGCATTGTGCGTGGCAGTTAACTGTGCATTGTTGAATATTGATTGCTATATTTGTTAATGATGATAATGCATGCCATTTTAACTGTTTTGTGTTTTTTTTTTTTTTTAAAAAGAAAATCCCTCTCCTGTGTCCTTTACAATATTTAAAACAGTGCTTCATACCTGGCAAACATTTAACAATAATAATGATTATAGCACCAGATTACTGTAGAATTATTTGAAAAACCTCATTTATTCCCAGATTAAGAACTCCTAGAGCAGAAGGGGGGTGGGTGGTAAGAGAGAAAGAAATTCAACTTGGGAATTGTTTGATGACCAGGTTGAAGTCTGCCTGCTCCACCCTCCTAGATTTCCCCAAGTACTACTGATTTTTAAATTTAAAAAAATGCCTAATTATAGTAATAGCATTATTATTGCAGAATAATTACAGTTTAAAGCAACTACAGATACAGACATCTTTAGTGGAGTAATAGCCTTAAACAGAGTTCATGACATTAATGATTTGGAATCAGTTCTTCAATGGTATGTTCTTGTAGATACTTTTAATACTTGTAAGATAAGTCCCTAAAACAATCATTTGCTGTTATGTCTGTACCTTCAGACTACACAAAAACAGTGGGGATATTTCATAGCTTTCCTTTTGACTTGTTTTATGTGTGAATGCCAATAAGTGTTTTCACTTCCCCTTGTTCTTATTTTAACATTTCTTCAAAGACTGTTTTTGTTTCTGTGTTGTATTATATTGATAACTCTGAATACATAAGATTTTCAGCAACTGGGGAATCCTCCAAAAATCTGCTTTCGACATAGTGGTCCAGTTTGGAACGTTTGGTCTACGTTATTGGTAGCAGTTCTTTCTCCTCCTCCTGACTTGTGAGCAGATGGTTATAAATACAGATGCACAAATCATGAAGCAAAGTTTCTCCTAGGAATTGTTTTATGTTCCTTTTAATGGAGTTCTTTGATACTGATAGGATTTTCAAACTGGAAAATTACATTCCACTTTCAGCTGAGTTCTTTTGTGTTTCCTTGTCTCCTTTTGGACAGCTAGATCTCGCATTTTGCCTCCCCTCCTCTTCTTTATGCTGTGTGAGTGTAGCAACTCTGTGGTACATCTGGGTCATTGAACCTGTAGCTGGCATTTGAAAGAAAGGGCTAGCTGTTTTCTTACATCAGCCACGCAGACTTAGAAACAGATTTGAAAGGAAAACAGAGCATGTGTGTTCTCTCAGTGTTATTCTTACGCCCCCTCACATAGCTGTTAGGATTTGTCAGCAGTTTGTTTTGACTCACTGTACTGAGGTGGGGGTGGAATTGTGTGTTTTTGTAAGTTAACTAGTGTAGGATGTCAGTTATCTCAACTTTACCATTTTCCTTGGCTGTGATTCTGCCATGTAAAGAAAAAGCCACATTTGCCCTATTTCTCGGGCCAGCTTTTGGTACTCAAACTTGCCTTTAGACTCTTTCCAAATATATATATTTTTCATGATAATGGAGGTCAGAACCCAGGTTCTTGCATCCCTGTTACCTCTATAACGTGTGCAGTTTTTATAGTTCCCCAGAGTAATTTGAGAACCAACTTGAGTTGGCCCTTTCAATTTCTTTTTTTATTCCTCCCTCCCTCCCTCCCTCCCTCCCTTTCTTCCTTCCTTCTTTCCTCCTTCCTCCTTCCTTTTCTCCCTCTCTGTCTCTCTGTCTCTGTCTCTGTGTCTCTGTCTCTGTCTCTTTCTTTTCTGCTTTGAGAAAAGTTCTTACTAAGTCAGAGTTGTCCAGGCTGTTCTCTAATTTGTGATCTTCCTGTTTCCTCCTCCCACAGTGCTGAGATTATAGAAATGTACCTCCTTGCCTGGTTGATAATTTTTCTGCAATAAAAATTCATTTAACTTACTATAATTAGTGCTGATCCTTATTTCCTTTCCTTTCATTTCACCTCACGGGAGGTAGTTTATGGAACAGATAGCCAGTCTAAATTATTTTGACCTGGTATGAGCAAGTTTGTGGTAAGTTTATTGGTGAAAGGGAGTAAATGGAATCCTGATTGAGAAGGCTTTTTGAGAAACCATTAGTAAAGGGAAGTATCCTACACAAATCTGTTTTTTACTGTTTCTGTAAATAAGTAGAATGGAACCTACTATAACACAGTGATAAATGTATAGTAGTAAGTACATTAAATGGTATAATAGTTGTTTATTAGGAAGATCAAGTATTATGTACAATACATAATTGTGTGTGTCGCCTCATATGTAAGTAGGAGGGCCCTGAGTGTGTTAACACCTGTGTCACCACAGGCACATGAGTAATGTGTTCCTGTGAAGTTAGTAGGTGTTAGGAATTTTTCAGTTCCCTTCGGATCTCTCAGGGACCACCATCATTTATGAAGTTTGTGATTGACCTAAATGCCATTTTATGCAGTGCATGACTGTGTGTCAACCTGGTTTCTCTTTTTTAAAATTTTATTTATTTATTTATTTTTCTTGTTTCAGAACCTTTGTTTGTTTATTCACTCATTTTTATGGCCGGCTCAGCCCACCCCGAGGGCAGGGCTGGCGCAGCATGTGGTGCTGGGGATCGAACCGAGGTCCCTGAAGCCACCCAAGCTTTCCCAGGCAGGCGCTTTAGACCACTGAGTCATCCCGCCGGGCCCCAACCTGGTTTCTCTTAAGTTTTTAGAAGTACTTGTGTGCTTCTGCAGCTCTGTTGGGAGAAATAGGGAGTGACATTGTTTAGTTGTCACAGTACTACCTATTGAATACAACTATCTGAGAAGGAGTTGGTTGGACTCTGGGTAAAAGCCCAGTATGTATGGAGTTTTAAGAAGTTTTCAAAATGAAGTCAGAAATGCAAAAAGTGTAGAATTCTGATATTCAAGTCAAAATTAAACTAGTATTTAAATCAGTTGTAAAAGCATTTCTTACAAAAGGAAAGGGATTGTGAGCAGCAAGAAGAAAATATCTTACTGAATTGATACTTTGGAAACCAAGTTAACCATAAAAAGCCAAATGTTACTAAATTTATATTAAGCCTTTAATTTTGTCTGTACATTTAACTGGTTGAGGTCATCGTTAAGGTTGTGTCCACCAGAGAAGTGTAGTTGTTTGCTTTCAGTGTTCTGCTTGAGACAAGCAGAGAGTGGTGATAGAGAAGATCCTTGTCTTGAACGTGATTTGAGAGTTAAAGCTTTCAGTTTTTCTCCATTTAGAATTATTTTGGTTGTTATGGTTTATGTCTAGTTGTGCCACCAGATGGTCATGGGGCAGACTTCTAGAGTTTCTGATTAACTCATGATACGCTGGGATTATGGTAGATACAAAGCTGGGATTTTGGGATTATAAATGTGAGTGCTACCCACAGCCTGAGGCACATAGCCTGAATGTAACATAAGAGAGGCAGACAGACTTCTTTTCTGTTGTCATTCTTGCTATTGTTCCTCCATTTTGCTCTTGCTGTTTTCCACCACCATGAGCTGCTGGCCTCTGCTGTTGTACCAGTCAGCCTTAGAGCCAGCTGAGTATGGACTGAAGCCTACAGTAACTGTGAGTTAAGTAAACCTCTCTTTCCTTCATTTTGTTTGTCTGGTATTTGTCCTAGCAATGGGAGAAGAATAATGGACAGTTGACTATTGGTTTATCATAGATGGCTTTTATCAGGTTGAGGTATAGGCCATCTATTCCAGTTTTCTGTACAGTTTTGATCATAAATGTGTGTTGGACTTTGTCAGAAGCCATTTTTGTATGTATTGAGATGATCATGGTTTTTTTTTTTTTTTTTGGTTTTGGCTTTATTGATATAATGTATTACATTTCCAGATTTGGGTATAATGAACCATCCTTGCATCCCTGGGATGAATCGTACCTGATAATAATCTTCTTGATGATTTTCTGTATTCTTTTTGCTAGTATTTTGTTGAGAATTTTTGCCTGTTATTTCATGAAGGAGTTTGGTCTGTAACTCCCTTTTTTTGATTGGATCTTTCTTCAGTTTCAGTATCAGTGTAATACTTGCCTCCAGGAATGATTTTGGGAGTATCTCTTCCTTTCCAATTTCATTGAAGCTTTTGAGGGGTATTGGAATTAAATCTCTAAATTTCTTATAGAATTCAGCTGTGAATCAGTCAGGACCTGGGTTTTCTTTGCTGGTAATTTTTTTATTATTATTACATTTTCAATTTCATTGGCTGATATTGGGATATTCAGAGTTTTTAAATCTTCTTGATTCAGTTTTGGCATTTTGTACCTATCTAGGAATCTGTCTTATTTCTTCTGTCTTCAAGCCTCTGAGCTATTGATGATCTTCTGAATTTCCAAACGATCTGTAGATATTTCTCCTTTTTCATTCCTTACTGCTTGAATTTGAGTTTTTTTCTTATCTCTTTGAGGAGGCTGGCTAGAAGTTTGCCAATTTTGTTTAATCTTTCAAAGAACCAGCTTTTAGATTTATTAATTCCTTTTTTTTTTTTTTTTGTCTCAATTGCATTGATTTTTGCTCTGCTGTTTATAATTTCCTCCCAGCTTTGGGGGTTGTGCTTTGTTTCTTTTTCCTAGAAGCTAGAGGTACAGCATTATGGTCCTTATTTGTTATCATTCTGTTTTCATAATGTGTGAATTCACCAGTACAAATTTCCATCTAAGAACTGCTTTCATTGCTTCCCACAAATTCTTGTAGGTTGTGATTGAATTCTCATTGGATTGTAGATGCTGTTTAATTTTCTGTTTAGTTTCATCTGTAACCTGTTATTTTCTGAGGATGATGTTATTTAATTTCTGTATGTTTATTTATTTGTTGTTAATTTCCAGTTTCATTGTACTGTGGTCAGATAATATACGATGGGATAATTTTTGCTTTCTTGTGTATTTTTAAGCATAATCTGTAGACTAGTATGTAGTTTAGTTTGGGAAAGAACCCTTCTGCATCTGAAAAGAAAGTATATTTAGATTTTATTGGATGGAACACTCTGTATGTATCCACTAAGTCCATTTACTCAGAGCTTTGAGTAATTAGCAAGGAGGTTCTGCTACCTCCTTGCTAATTTTGTTGTGTGCTTGACTGATCTTTTTGAGATATGTGCGTGTTATGGTCCCATTAAGATTGTGGTATTCATTATTAGATTTTCATGTCCTTCAATATTTGTCTTACATAGTTGTGTATTCCCACATTTGGTGCATGCTTATTTATGACTGTTATCTCTTCCTCTTGAATTTTTCCTCTAATCAGTACATAGTGACCTTCATGTCATTTGATCGTTCTCGGTTTGAAATTCATATTGTCTGAAAACAGAATAGCTATCCCTGCTTTTTTCTGAGGTCCTGGAGCATGTAGTATTGTTTTCCATCCTTTGACTTGCATCCTATGGATTTCTTTATGGGTTAAATGTGTTTCTTGTATACAACATATTTTTGGATTTTGCTTCTTAAACCACTCTGCCAGTCTGCTTCTTTTAATTGGTGATTTGAGCCCATTTACATTAGTGGTTATAATTGATACATGTTGACTAAGGTTTGCCATGCTATTTTTGCTGTTAGTTCTACTTTTCTCCTGTGTTTAATAGTTTGTCCTGATGGGTGGGTTCTTTCTGTTGTTGTTCTTGGAATTGTGGCATTTTGATCCTTTTCTAGAATATCGTTTAGTATTCTGTGTAGGGATGGTTTGGTCATCATGAATTTCTCTTGTTGTTCTTTGTTATAGAATTATTTCACTTCTTTAAACTTCAAAGAGAGTTTTCAGGGTATATCAGTCTGAGTTGGAATTTGTTTTCTTGTAGGACTTAAAGTACTTCATGTTCTTCTTGACTTGATGGTTTGTGAGAAGAATCTGCTATTATTCTGATGGGGTTTCCTTTAAATGTGACCTGTTTCTTTTCTCTAGTGACTTTTAGTATGTTGTTCTTGTGCTGAATTTCTGGGATTTTGATTATTATACATTTAGATGTGATTTTACTTGGGTTGATGTTATTTGAAGTTCTTTATGCCTCAAGTATGTTAAATGTCAGATTGTCTCCCCATATTTGGGAAGTTTTCTGCTATTCTTATATTCTTTTTATGTTGTTTTTGATGCTTTCTTTCTGACTGATTCCCATTGGCCTTATGTTGTTCCTCTTTGCATTGTCTTGCAGCTGTTGAGTTAATATATCCTGGATCCTAGTTGTTTTTACAATGTCTTTCCTTACCTTTTCACTAGCTACAATAGTGTCTTCAAGGTCTGAAAGTCTAACTATACTTCATTCAACTGGTTTTGCTAGTTTTTAGTGGAGTTGTTAATTTGTTGTATATCTCTTTGAATCTGTTTCATGCATTCTTTCCTTTATTGCCTACTCAAGATTTCCATCATTTTTCTATTCGCCTCTATTTTTTAATGTTTGTGTTGGAAACATTTAGTAATTCTTTCATTGTAGTTATTTCTTTTTTTAACCTGTGAGATTATTTCTCATCTGACTAATCTGTGCTCTTCTGCAGTCATTTCTTTACTTCAGTTGCAATTATTTCAGAGATTTCAGGTGTGTGATACCCAGTTTCTTCTATTTTGTGATGTCTCTTGGGTTTATTCTGAGTGAGCTTAGGGCCTGAGAATGCATTTTGGTGGTTTTTGTCATTTTCTATTTCAGAGAGAACTCTTTGTATTTTAGGGAAGGCTCTACAAGGTGTTCAGAGTCTTACTACTAGATTGGACTCATAGTGATCTGCCTGATTTTAGCCTCCCAAGAACTGGGATTGCAGGCGCACACTACCATGCCCAGTCTTAATTACCATCTTAGCATGCCCTGAGGGTGGGGCCAACATGGCAGGCCTGGGGATTGAACCCCCAGCCCCTCACCTGCTTAATCTGCTGAGCTATCTGGCCAGCTCCTCAGAGAAAACTCTTTATTTTTATTTCTGTGATAACTTTTTGTGAAAGTCTGATATTTGGTAGCTGTATCACTGTAGTCAGACCCTTTCTGTAAAGTGTGTTTTTAGATATCTTTCCTGTGAGATTCTTTGTGTGTGTCCCAAGATTTTGCCTTCACTATTGTTTGAAAGTGAGAGACTAGT
Source organism: Myocastor coypus (assembly GCA_004027025.1). Classification (NCBI taxonomy): domain Eukaryota; kingdom Metazoa; phylum Chordata; class Mammalia; order Rodentia; family Myocastoridae; genus Myocastor; species Myocastor coypus. The sequence continues at coordinate 37,788 of PVJA010015286.1, read as the reverse complement.
TTCCGTAAGTCACTGTCCTCTGTCCTTCATTGTACGGCTTTTGTAAGGTTATTACCAAGCATTTCCCAGTGTTCATAATGAAGGATAAATGTGGTTAAGGCAGATACAATTTTTTGTTTACAGCAGAATAGGTAGCAATACTGATAACAGCTGGTGAAATTTAGAAATTGTCATACTTTGTAACTAATGGGTTTATATTTTAGACTGTAGAGCAAACATTATAGCTATATAACAAAAGTATATGTTAAATTGGGAATTAGTATTTTAATTAGTTCCTCTGAGTTCTGTGTGGGAACCTCCCCTCCATGCACTTGGAGTATTCTAGGCAGACTAGCTCACCTGAGTTACCTGCTGCCACCTCTGTGCCATGAGGATGTATCTGTAGGTGTTGGGCTTGGCTGGGCCCAGCAGTACACCTCAGATCACCCAGTCTAGATCTACTGAACTCGAACTCAACTGGTAGGACTTGGCTTGGGTCTGGTTACTGTGTTCAGCTCTGTCCAGCTGAGCCCAGTCTTAAGTAGACTTCTAGGGCTTGCTGACTGCAGGTCCCTTGGCTTCTTCCTGGTTGGCCTCCGAGGTGAAATGGCCCTTCTGGGCCCCGTTGACTGCCATTCCCTGGTATACGTCCATCTTGAGACATTTTCCCATAGGTTTTCATGATCCCAGCTACTCATCAGCTGCCAGTTGTTTTTTAAGTCTTCAGGAAGACTTCCACATCTGCAGCTTCATTTGCCTGAAATTTTGTTTTCCAGCTGTGTCATCCTTTAGATTTTAACTTAAAAGTCAGATTCTCATCAAGATCTTTTTTGAGTTAGTCATTTCAAATCATTTCACACATTTTTCTCTGCCACTGTACCTTTCTCTTATCCTTCTAGAACATGCCACAATTTTTCTTTTTCTTTTCTTCATTAGTGTTGCCCCAGCACTTATCTCAGGTCCTGCACCTAGCTGTATCTAATGCATATTAAAGGATGACACATGGGTACTATTGATCTTGAACAGGGTATTACTTAAGAAGCATCATAAAACTCAGCAGGCATTAAAATTTATATGTACAGAAAATACATAGTAACACAGCATTGCTAGACCTATAAACTTTTGTATTCATTTTCTGCTTGTTATAAGAAAGCACCTATGACAAAGTAATTTTTTTTTTTTAAAAAATGAGGTTTAATTAGCTCGAGTTTAGATCCCTTAAATTTAAGATTGGGAGGCTGTATCTGGTTGGATTTTTTGGAGAGTTTCATGGAAGAACAGGAAAAGGGCAATCAGACATGTGCAGAAAACAATACACATTGAAAGAGAAAGCAGTACACAGACAGGTGAGAAACTTGTAGGTCTCACAACTACTACTGAAGTCCCTTTGTGTGGGAGCTTGTGGTGATAGTGATAGTCCACTGATGCATGCAGAGCCCAATGGCCCAAGCACCTGCTGCGAGGCATTGCCTCACTACATTACTGCACTGAAGGCTTGGGCATCTGCATAAGTTGTAGGCCCAAGGCATACATGAATCCTAGCAGGAGGTGGTAGGTGGTATTGATTTGTTTTTGTTTTGCTCAATTTTGTTTCCTTACTATGGGTAGAAGGAGAGATGTAATGGTGTATAATCCAGAGAAACTTAATTAAATTGGTCATGTTAATCTTGTATGGTCTAGAAGTATTTCTTTTAATCAGTTGAGGATTATATTCTTATCTGACATTTTAGGAATGATAAAAAAAAAAAGGCTGTGCAGCCACTTGTATAACTTTTCTGCTGCTCATCTATAATTAGAACCAGTATTTAAAGTCTGTGTTTGTGTAGAACTGAAACATTAAAATTTTAAGAAAAACCTCTTTCCACATATTTAATTATATGTTATTTATTAACTATTCAGAGCTATCATATTTAAAAGTTCCACTGAGAGCCATGAAATTGGAACCTTTTGCATCTGTGTTACATTTTTCTTAATGCAAATCGAAGCAAATTTCAACATTCCCATGAAAAGGTACTGTTGCGTAGTCTTGGTCATAATGTTAGGTTAATGAACGTACAAACAGTAGTGTTTTACACACAGGAATCTTTGGATATTACTGTGATACTGTACAGCACAATTTGATACTTAAATTACAAAGTTTTGCATTTTGGATATTTCTTAAGTTAGCTGTTTCTCATCAGTTAAATTCTAGCTATTAAAGTTGGGTGCTTCTGCATCACGATTTTGTCTTTCATCTGTTCTAGCTTTATACTTGACAACATGTACAGTGTACATAGTAACATGTACACTAGGTGGTCCCTTAACACCTGAATCAATTTTTGAGGATATGGCTTAACTTTTAATTTGGTATTTTCTTAATTTGGTATTTTCTTTTCATTTTGCTTTGCATTAGTTTTGTATTACTACTAAATGGTATACATTTAACTTTACCAAGAGGTAGGGCTTCTTTAGCTCCCAGCTTCCAGGATAATGCTCTTGCAATTCTGGTGAGGACCTAGTGGCAAATGGTGAGAGGCAGTAGTTAGATTCCTCAGTAATAGCCCTGTCATCAGAAATCATGAGGTGCTGCATAGTCTACCTGGTAACTCCAGGGATCTAAGGAATTTCCTGTGGATCCCTCCTCCCAGGGAGATTCTCCCACAGTTTAATAGCACCACCCACAGACCAAGCCCTTAATCCTGATAGACTCTCAGGGCAGGCTCACTCCACACCAGAACCATAGCTCCCCTCCTTGAAGTGGTAGGAGACATTTTGCTTCCTATGAAGCTTCTTGGAAGCCAAGGAACATTCATACCTTTGTCTCTGAAGTAGTATAATCAAGTATTTTACTACGTCTTAAAAATTTAAAACTATTAGTTAAAGGAATTGATTAGTTGGCAAAACAGTTTAGAGGCACAGATGGTCTTCTACAAAAAAGTTCTAGTTTATCTGTGTATCACAATTAATTTTTTTTTATTTTTCTTTCTGATTTTTCTTGTTATGTGATGTTTTATAAGGCTTGATACTGTTTCAGGAATTTCAACACTTCCTTTAACTAAAAAAAAAAAAATGTTTATAATGCTGAGTCACGGTAAGTATTATGTAAACAGAGGAAAAAAATCTGTCATAGGAAGTACTATTTCTTATGTAAGGATCTAAATGTCTGTCATAGAAACCATGAAAACCCTTATTAGACCATTTTGGACACCTATTAAACAATTACAATGCTTTTTCATCGTGATATGTAAGGATATGTAAGTTGTTGATATTGTCGACAGTCCTACAGGTTGTTCTTGTTTTTTTTTTTTGTTTTTTTTTTGAGACAGGGTTTCACTGTGCAGTTCAGGCTGGCCTTGAACTCACTTTTGTAGCCCAGGCTGATCTCAAACTCGCACTGATCCTTCTGCCTCAGCCTCCCAAGTGCTGGGATTACAGGTGTGAGCCACCACGCCCGGCCCTACAGGTTGTTCTGATGTTGACAGCAGGTGCTGTAGAGAATGGAGACAGCAACTGCAACCAGTCACTGTATGTTATTTCTTTTTTGGTACTGTCTTGACTCTCAATACCTAAGGCATTAGAATTTCCTATTCCTCAGATAGGAGAGGCAAATTAAATATACGTTCATGGTAATTGGGCTTCTTGATTTTACTAATTATGTATGACCTGAGATATCCTTTTAAATGAAATGTTAGTATGTAAAAAGTCTTAAGTGCTGAATTAGACATTCTGTAATAATAATTTTTTTCTTGTGATGGCTTTCAATAGCTGAGATTATCTTTGCATTCAGATAATCAAGAATACGAAAAAGTGTTTTGAAAATGAGTGTATCATTTTAAAAAATGTGTGATATTCTAGACTAAATGATATGACATTTTCAAATTAAAATAAATGCTAATTAACTTCCAAAAGATTTTCTTCTTGGAAATTTGGGGCATCCTAAAAATAACTGGAGGATTTGTGAAGTGAGTTGAATTAAGAATTATGGATGGAGGGTCTCGCTCTCATAGGAAAGAAAAGAGATGGGAGAATTGATTCTGTAGCAGTTCTTTTGTACAATAAAGATAGTTGTAGTTTTGTGTGTGGTGGGGGTTGAATTTCCTTGACTGTGGTAAATGTCTTTATGGAAAGACAGTGGTATTTATTATAATTAAATTATCTCTTTGTTCAATCACAAAGTGCTTGTTTCATCAAAACTACAAAAGTGGTTAAGAAAAATAGCTTGTGTTTCCAGAATGAGGCATATTTTTAGGCTATATAAAATGGTATTTTAAATATTTTTCATTACATTAGAGAAATATCAGTGTTTTCTTCAGTTACTACATAATGATTGGAAGAGAAAACATGAAAATGGACTATTGCTAACCTTGTTTTATTTTTAGGAGGACAATAACTTAAGAATTATAGGACATTGTAGATGTTGAATTTTCTAGTCTGAAAATGTGGCATAGAAGCTCCCTGGAAGCTTCTGTTCCATTGTGGTTGAAATATTTTCTCACCTTTTTGAACTGCCTCATTACTGCTGATGTAAGTGAGATCTCGAAACATCCTTAGAGAAAGTGGTGTAAAGCTTCCCATGACCTTTCTGGACTTGTGGCCAACCTACCTTACACCTGCTGCTTCTCTTTAAAAGTCAGGTAGTTTGTGTTCAGAACAAAAGCTTTCTTTTTTGAAAATACTTCAGTTATATTCCCTATATAATCATTTCTTGGAAATGTGTGTTTCAAAGCAAGGTGAAGAGTGTTTTGCATTAGAGTGATGAAAACTTGAATTTATTGTTGCTTATTTATTTATTCTGAAAGGAAAAGTGGGGCTGAAATGGGGAATGTTATTTTTGTTCTGAGATTTTTTTTTTACAGTTTTTAATTCTACTTTTACAGTATATGGCATTTAAATATTTTTCTTCCTTAAGGAAAGATAATTAAAATTCTTATTTTTTGGCTGTATTATTTCAGTGAAGAATCATTCATTATGGAATAAAACTCATTTTGTAGTTTCTATTGTTACTTTTAAAAGCTGCTAATTAATTGCTTCTAAAATTCACTTTATCCTTTTCCTGTGATAACGTAGCTCCCTGTTTGTTTCCTTCCACTGTAAAGACAGGATTTCCTTAGCTCCCAATACACCGATGTAGCGCTGTCCCTTCTGACCATTGGCGCAGGTAGAAGTGAGTGTGCGCTCCTTTCTCTTGCCCTTTTCCCTGCTTTCTGCTGAGAAGTACTTAAGTGAAGACACTCTAAGTCATTGCTGGCCCTGTGGAGGAGGATGGCACATGGGGGTGCCAGAAATTCCACAGAGAGAGAACCTTGTGTTCTGAGGACCTCCTAGATTGAAGCCCACTGTGCTTCAACCTCCCAAAATAAACATCAGTGTCTGCAGGTGTTCTCTGTATTTGTCACTCCCAGTAGGAACTACGCTGAAATCCATCACTATGCTGACAGTGCCCACCAATTCTGGTGCATCTTCTTTAGATTGAAGTTTCAACTTCATTCAATAATATGAAGTGCAGGGCTGGGCATATAGCTCCTGCCTGGGATATAGTGATTACCTGCTGGGATATAGAGCATCAGCCTGGAAAGTAAGAGGTGTCCTGAGTTTGATTTCCAATACAAAACAAAACATGAAATACAGATTCATTAAGTATAACTTGCCTTGTGAAAAGCAGACTGAATTCATGCTAAATAAGGTTTCTTCAGTATTTATCTTGTTCTGATTTATATTACAGTTATTCTATGGTAAACCATTTTGTTCCCCTCTGTTGGATTTCATGAGGGTTAAACAGGGTGTTGCCTATTGATAGTCCAGATTTCCTGCATTTTCAGCCTTTGTGCCCTGATGACATTTCTTCCTTTCACTTTCTCCCTCCTCATGTCCTTCCCCTCCCCTGTGCATTAGACTGGTGTCTGTTTAAGTGCTAGTGCTGGTGCTGCTCTGTGTGGCTAGATCACAGGGCCCAGGGGCCCTAATGAGGACCAGGTGCCTGGCATCTTTCCTGAACACACATGCTGGTGAAGTTCAGTTCCTTGCTTAGGGAATTTGTGGGTTTATATTATAATGGATGGAAAAATGTCCTGTGCTCTGCAACCTTTTAAACTAAGCAGTACCACTTACAAGAAATTGTGAGTGTCGTGGGGGTGGATTTCCATGTGGGAGATGAGTACTGTCGAAAAATCAGTTTCGTAATGATGAATGAGTATTTAGAAAGCAGCGTATCATCCTCATTTTCAATCCAAAAAAATGACTTCCATCATCACACCAGGAATGGTGCCTAGCTTCCCTGAATCACAAGATTTGGTTCCACGTTATTTAGTTACGTTTCATTATGTTGAAATACTGTGTCCTTGGCAGAAGCATTGTAAACTATTCTTGATGCTCTAGGTGGGAAAAACATTGAAAGGATGGCCATGTGTTGGGAGCAGTATCTGTCCTGCTGAAGTCTTTCTTAAGCTCTCTGTGGTTGTGCCAGATGTTACTATATTCTTTATGTCTAGCTGTAAGTGCGTACAAATGTTTGGCATTTTAAAGAAAATTGCACGTGAATATATGTAGTCTTTCTTGCCAGTGATTCATTCATAGTCTACAATTCATTTTATATAGAAAGGAAAGGTGTAGAGAATGTTTCCTTTTTACAAACATATAGAGTAAAGCATTTTTTTAAACATCATAGTTTCTATTGATCCTAGAAGCAGACTCAGAAGAATTTACTTTAGTACACTGGGATCATCTGCATACTACTATTGCTCTTCTGTTTGTTTCTTGAAACCTTTTTTATTAAGGCTGTAGTAACCCACCTTCATTAGCAAGCATTCTTGTAGATACAGTTATCAATCTTCATCATAAACTTTAGCATTTCGAGGAAATGACTCCCACGATCTTCCCACTGTCATCATTCTGGGCAGTTCTGTTGGCTGCCCAAATGACATCACTGTCAGGAACTCATACCGTGGTCCTATGTAGTGTTATTTGCACCTGGAAGGTTACAAAATAATAGGCCTGACTGTACAAAAGCTGTGAGGAACCATTATATATTTTTAAGTAGTGAAGTGGCACCATGTAAAATGCACACAAAATGTCCCTGGAATCCACCCTCCACCCCTTTGCCAGAGCTCAAACTCAGGACCTTGTGCATATCAGGGAGGCGCTCATTCTGCTGAGCTATCTCCCTAGCCTTTTAAAGGTTCTTTTAATACATTATGTATTATGGTGAATGGTAAACAGAATAGCAAATTTGTTAGATTTTATATTGCAGAGTTATTGTTTGTAAGTTTGTGTGTCTTAATATTGTATTCATTTTAATGGAGAATAAACTTTATACTGCATTATTACATCAGTGTGTTCTTTATGAATGACTTAATAATAGATATATGTACATGTAGTAAATGTGTGTTCATTTCTTTGATCAAGGGGATAATGGATTTCTTTTGTAGTGCCTATTATCTTATTACTCTGTAAGTAATAAGACATTGAACTTGAGTCTGCATAAATAAAAGTGGAAAAGTGGAGTACTGAAGTCATTTAGATGTCCAGTATGTTTCACTTTAAATTTCAAGAATATTTGTTTGGATTTATTTTTAGGTCATTAATGAAAACAGTCTGCTAAGCTTTTAGGTCTATTAGGTCACTCTTTTTAATTTCTGTCAGCTTTTATGTTGACCAGTCTCAAAGATACTGTTTATATTTGAAATGAAATGTAAGTGGAAAGATTGGATCTGCCCGTTGAAGGAATGTATTATTATTCTCAAATTGAATGCTTAAACCTAGCCAGTAAACCACCCTGATAGGGCACCTTCTCACCCTATGAGGAGGAGTCTGCTAGAGCAGATCAACATTTCAGCTGAGAGGAAAGTACTTTGTACCTTAAGAACGATGTATAGAAAAGTTTGTTTTTTTTTTTTTTTTTTTTTAAACTCTAAGAGTTGAGACAAGATACATGGAGTACAACCTATAATTATTGATTTAATCAATTTTTTATTAATTAACTTGTCAGGTATTTCAACCATATCGAAGGAGGAGGAAGCAGATAAAAGGATGTCGGTATATTCAAAAGTGCAAAGTTTCAGTGAGGGCAAGTTCTGTAAAGAACGCTCTTCGGGCCCGGTGGGATGGCTCAGTGGTCTAAAGCGCCTGCTTGGGAAAGCTTGGGTGGCTTCAGGGACCGGGGTTTGATCCCCGGCACCACATGCTGTGCCAGCCCTGCCCTCAGGGCGGGCTGAGCCAGCCATAAATATGAGTGAATAAACAGTTGTAAAACAAGAAAAAAAAAAAAAAATTCTTAAAAAAAAAAAAAAAGAACGCTCTTCATCACAAGAGAATAAACAGGAGATAATGTGTGGAAGTGCTCTGGGCTCTACTGTCTGGGTTACTGCGCTGAAGGGTTATATGCGTGTCTCTGTCCTTCCCTGACACTTTTGTAAGGAAGGCGCACTTATTTCTTTTTATAAGCCTGTATCTGAAAGAAAGATGTCATAATAGTGAATATTCACCTCAGAGGCTGTGGAAAATCAGAAGGATGTGGAAAACTCCCCTATCCTGAGCCTCCCTGCTGCTTTCTTAGAGTTGCTGGAGGAGGCTGAGCTGCCACCTTCCCCCTTTGCCTTCCACTTGAAACCCCACAGAGGGAGTCCCAGTCCTATTTTAAGATGTGATTACCAGTAGCCAGTTTTGAGAGGTGTAAACATGAGCTTGGGAGTAGGGAAGGTCACATCGAAGGAAGAGGGTCAGGGAGGGGACACAAGAACTCACCAAGACAGTGGACTCAGCCTCATGGCTTTCCTGAGCTGTGCTGTTTGGGGCACTTACTCCTCCTTGTGACAGAAATATGAAATATTGAATTTAGGTTGCATTGCATATATATATATAAACTTGCTTGGATGAGAGAACACTGGCTTGTTCCTTTACATGGTAGACACAAGGGGCCTTTGATTTTTGAGTCCTTGATAATGGACTTCACATATAAGGTATCTTCCAAGCCTCCTTCACATGGAATTGTAGTTCAGAGAACAGAGGCTGTAGCAGTTACCCTCTCCCTTCTTGTCATGCCTCTCTGTGACCTCAGAAGAGTAAGGGGGCTCAGAGTGAACCCAGGTAGACTTAACGACTCAGAAATCTGGAGCTTGGGGAAGGCTGAGGATAGAGGAACAAGGCACCAGTGAGGGTTATGATTCCTAATTGCCAGCCTGCTTCACAGGACTTGTAGCAAAGGGAGGGTTAAAGAAAAGGAGGCTCTTTAGAGAATCCAGGCATACAAATGGTAAAGTAGGGACAGTTGATAGTATGGTGGAAATGAAAAGCTGCTTATTTGATGTTTTAAAGGAAAAAGGGGAATTTGGTAGTGAGACTCAGACAGAGTTAGCTCTTCAGGATTAGTGGTAGGGCTGCATTGGATGGTGGGGTGGCATTTAGGGAAGAATGTGGTGGAGAAATGAGAATGGGAGCTTTGAGCTGGCAGAGCGCTGTGTGCTCCTAGAGAATTTGGGGGTGTGGAGTTCAGAATTAGCGCTCACACAACAGATGAGCTGCAGCCTGAAGCTAGGGTAGCTGTGGCCTGGACAGAGAGCAGCTGCTTTTCAGAGGTCAGGGCTATGGTGTGTGATTCCCTGGGCTGTGCTAACCGTGGGAGGAGCAGCCCAGGTGGGAGGTGATAGGATGTGTAGTAAAGGGCTCAGGGGACCAACTTGGGAAGGTCTGGACCAACTTGTGTGATTTGCTGTGAATCAGGCTACTTAAGCAATGTAAAGTGCCTTATGCATTCCTTAGATGCTAGATTCCTTTACCTTCAGTTTCTCTTACAATGTTAGGAAAATAATTTCTGGATCTGAAAAATGTCTGTGCTGAACTACTGTGGTCCACATGGGGATGGACACACTGAGAAGTCCAGATCTCAGTGGAGTGATGGTGGGCTGTTGCTTTGCTTTCCTAACCCCAAGTTGTGTGGATGGATATAGGGCTCCAAGCCAGGCAGAGACCGGGTCAGGCCACTGGCCTTCTGTTTCAGGGATGTCTTGTTTTGTGTGGTTTGTCATTGACACTGATCATAGTCAGAAACAGCTGTTTCAGAGAAGTTCTGACTGAGCATCTATTTTTGGTAGAAGCAGGAAGAAGATTATAGGCTGTGTTTCAGTTTTAGGGCCTTTTGTCAGGGCTTAAGATAAAGAAATTGAGACCTTCTGCTCTGTTGTCATTTCACTTATCAAATCTGAGCACAGACTTTTAATTGCAGCATACTTCACTTCTGGAGATGAATAGAGCATTGAACAGACTCTATAAACAAGTACTTTTGTGAGCTATAAACAGGAACACGAGCAGCGCAGAGGCTGCCCATCTACCAGGAGCTGGCGTGTGGAGAGGGGCCAGGCCCAGGAGCTCTGCTGGCTGCACTCCGGGCGAGCAGCCCTGCTTGCTATGCTTGAAGAAATGGTCAAGTTATAAAGAACAGATAATGCTGGTTACCTAAAGGCAGTGTTATAGATAGATGATTTCATTTTAAAGAAATCACAACATGTAAAAACAAAACTGAATGGATACAATTGTTTGGGTGCAAGGGGTAGCACAGAAAAGTGAACAAAACTTTTGTGGGAAGAGAGATTTTGCCATCCTTATCTAAAGGGTCCTAGTGTTATCCTTTCAGTATATTTTAGATTAAATTGGTTTATTTAGTTTGGCTCTGAATGTGCCTAAACAGATACTAACCTCCCAGCAGATGTAACTGAGTGAGATTATTTTAGTTCACTTTCAAAGGGAGGAGAGATACAACTCACAGTACCAGTTAGATCCAGAAGTGACTATTTGGACAGTCTTTGCCTGCTCATCTTAAGAATAAAGCCTGTGCTACTTGAAGTGTTAAGAGAACTAGCAATCTGAGAACTGGTGAGGGACTTTATTTCTTTCACAGTTAGCTGGATTTTTTGGAGCAGTTTTTGGCCTCTCAAAGTGAAAGACTTACACATGTTATCCCATTCAAAGTGCTGCTAAATAGTCTGAATGCTTAATGTTGTGCACATGCACATCATGTACATAAAATGGAGGTGTAAAAGATAATTTTAAAAATAGAAATATCAATTGTAATTTACAGTTGTGACAACTTAAATTATACCCCTGTACAATGAAACATGCCCTTTTGTAAGTGTAATGAGCTGTATCTTGTTAGTGTGGAACTATATTGAAGCTATTAGGCTACAAACAAAGTAACAAGGTGCATGCCAGTGTGTCTAGAAGGATGAGACTGAGGTGAACAAGAATATACAGAGTCATAGCCATTCATACCTACTTTATTTGGACCATGAAAGCCAGCGGCAAGGCACGCAATCATGATCTTGGAAACAGGAAACTCTTTTTCTTCCTCTGAGATGGGAAGAAGTTGGATAATGGTATAGAGAAACATAGACATGATAAACAAGGGCCCAAAGGTGGGAACTCCTGTGAAACACATCTCACTACCTGGGAGTCGTGAGGAAGCCAAGGACACAGGAGGTGGTTGTACTTTCTGGTCTGTGTAAGGAATTGAGTCCAAGTGCTCATTGGCATTACCACACCTGAAAGAGCCCAGCCCTTGGCAATCAAGTTTTCTTACTCCAGTGGTTCCCAACCTTTCTAATGCCGTGACCTGGCAATACAGTTCCTCACATTGCAGTGACCCCCAAACCAAAAAATAATTTTGATGGCTACTTCAAAACTGTAATTTTGCTACAGTTATGATTTGGAATGGCTTTAGGTGACCCCTGTGTTTTGGTTGTTGGACCCCCACTGGGGTCGCGACCCACAGGTTGAGAGCCACTGTCTTACTCCCTATCTTCCAGAGATTTATTTTTGGTGGTGGTGGTGAGAGGGGCAGAGGCAGTACTGTTGTGTGAATCTGTGCTGTCACTGTGAAATTTTAACATCGTTTCTATAGATTGATTTTTGTAGCGGGACACAAATTTATCATTATAAACTGCTCTGACACTTGATTTTTAAGAAGTTTATAATATAAATCCTTGGATTGTTCGCTTAGCACTGAAAGATTTATAGATTTCTTAGGCCCTTATGTCTCCATGTAAACAGAAGACTAGCTATGTGTCTTTAGTGGTCTAGGATTGTAGAATAATGTTAGCTTGGCATCTAAATTATTTTGTGTATTGATGTGTTTTGGCATTGGATATAAGATCAGTTTTCTTCCTCTTGTAAAATCAGGGAGATAGAAACAATACAACTTACTTTTTGTTTGATATTTGTATAAAAGTAAAAATATTAAGAGCGAGGTTTCTTCTGGTGCCTCAGCACCATTGACACAGCTGACCTTGCAGAACTTGGTGGTCACCCCTCAAAAGTCGGAGAGGGAAGTTGCAAACGAGGAGGAGGGAGCTTAGTAGGAGCGTTGCTTGGAAATATAACAAGATAGGAAGCTCCTGGTAGCTGGGAGGGGCCCTCAGAGTGGGGGAATATGTGTGGAAGGGTCTTTTATGGGTTAATATGGCATGGCAATCTGCCCAGTGGTCACCCAACAGAGGTGGCTTTGCAGGCAGAAAACATATGATTGAAATTGAGGATTTTCCAATGCAAGGTTCAAAAGAAAAAGTTAACTCACATCCCGAATTTGGAAACCAGCACGCAGGCAGCACTGACGTAGGGAGAGGCTGCTACCTTGATGCCTTCCAGAAGCTGCACCCTAACAAGGTTCTTGACAGGGAGTCAGTCCTTCCTTGGTTTTTCTTATTCTCTCTCCTGTTATTTTGCCCTTCCACATTCTTAAGTACAGCTTGAGTTTACTCATAACCTCCTGTGTGTGTATGTGTGTGTGTGTGTGTCTGTATGTCTGTGTGTGTGTGTATTTTCTCTGTAAAGCTGACCACCAGATTTCCTCTTAGGGGCTGCCCTTTGCTGGCTCCCTACTTATAAGATAAAGAGTTGTCACTTCGTATCTTGAATTCAAGGATGAAAGTCAAATACTCTTTTTATACCAGATCATAAGCACTCCATGAAAAATCTTGACGTTTTATTTAATTGATTTATTTAATTATTTATTTTCTGCGATACCAGGGATTGAACTTAGGAGCCTGTGCTTGCCAGGCAGGCACTTATTCTATGGAGCTATCTCCCTGGCCCTATTTTTTAAATTTTTTATCTTCTATTTTTTATTTATTTATTTATTTATTTATTTTTACAATTTTATTTTATTTTTTTTCTTGTTTCACAACCTTTGTTTATTAACTCATTTTTTTATGGCTGACTCAACCCACCCTGAGGGCAGGACTGGCATGGCATGTGGTGCCAGGGATTTATGGGTTAATATGGCATGGCAATCTGCCCAGGCTTCCCCAAGCAGGCACTTTAGACCACTGAGCCATCCCGCCGGGCCCCAGTCTCCTATTTTTATTTAGTTTTAATTTTTATAAAAATTTCACCTTTCCTAATAAATATCACAATGCAAAAAGGAACCAACAAAGAAACTTCTGGAACTTTTGAAGCAAAATGAATACTATACTGTTAGTGTGTTTATTTCCTGTACAGATGCAGAGTGTAATTTTTTGTATGTATATTCCCTATTATGAATTTAGGACAGAGTCTGCAGGGTGTACAGGGTCTGCCTATATAGATCAGACTCATAGTGATCCTTCTGTGCTGTTTTCAGCCTCCCAAATGCTGGAATTACAGGTGCTCATAACCACGCCCAGTCTCAATCCCTGTTCAGTGTGCCTGGGGGCGGGGCCAGTACTGGCGCACAGCACGCTGGGGAGCAAACCCTGGCTACTGCACTGTGCCTAAGCAGGTGCTTTAGTGCACTGGCTGGCTGGCTTTTTGTATATTCTTGACTTTTTTTTTTTTTTTTTTTTTTTTTTTTTTTTTTTTTTTTTTTTGTGTGTGTGTGTGTGTGTGTGTGTGTGTGTGTATTGAGTTTTAAGGTATGAAATTCTTGAGGCATTGCTCAGAATTTCTTAGAAAGTTTTACATTTCACTTTGTATGTGATTTTGAAATTCATAAAACTTAATTACGGGAAGGCTTTAGCACCAGCTGTCTGATGTTGATTCTCAGAGTTGCACAGGGGTACTTTCTGTTGTCACCCTAGAACCAAGGAGGTGATTGGCCTGAGGAACTCCTGCCTTGAACCTTGTCCCCCTCATGGTCTGTGCTCATTTTGTATTATAGTTTTTTTCCTATATATAAACTAAATCTTTTACCACTTAAGCTCTTTCTGCTAACTTCTTTCCTAACACCCACACAGTTTGGGCTAGTGGGATTTTATTATCAATTTTTTTTTTTTTTTTTTTTTTTTTTTTTTTTTTTTTTTTTTTTTTTTTTTTTTTTTTTTTTTTTTTTTTTTTTTTTTTTTTTTTTTTTTTTTTTTTTTTTTTTTTTTTTTTTTTTTTTTTTTTTTTTTTTTTTTTTTTTTT
>PVJA010015286.1:0-23366 GCA_004027025.1 Myocastor coypus | reverse complement strand
TCTGTGCAGAATTCTGATAGTGCTCTTTTGCTGTATATGAGAGCTGGAAGTTTCCTAGAGCGAGTAATAAATGCAAAAAAAAACAAAGGTCATGTTTTTATTTTTGATCAGAAGTTGAATTGTTTCTATGTAGCCTACTTTTATCCCATGCATAGTGAGACCATGTATCTTTATTGGATACATGGTCTCACTATGCAGCTCAGATTCATAGGGATCCTCCTGTCTCAGTGATACAATTATAGGCATGTGCCATTGTGCTTAGGTTTCAGGGATGGCATAGCGTGTGGTACTGGGAATGAAATCTGTGCCCTCGTACTTCCCAGGGAGTCATTTAGGCCACTGAACTATCTCCCCATCCCTATCCCATATATTTTGATGAGTTGTTTAATTTGTTTTATTTCAATATTTAGTGTTTTCTTCAAGTGGTTTTTAGTATTTAACCATATGCAGTTGATGTATAACATCACATTTACTCAAATTTTATTAACATTTTACCAAATGTCAAGCACAGTGGCATTCTTGTGTAACTGCTTGTGAGGGAAGGGTTTCTGTTTTGCAAAATGACAGGTGCAGTTGTGAAATGAGTTCAGAAAGTGTTGTTTTGAAACAGACTTTTCCACCCTGCATTGGTCCTTGTCACAGTCATCGTCTTTATGTCTTTACTTTTCTTCTTTTCTTTTCTTTCTTTTTTAAATCAGTAGTACAGGAAGTGGTCCCATCTTTCTACATTTAAATCTCTGAAATGCATTGTGATATCCTGTAAACTATAAATCACTAACAATTTTGGAATGAAAAAGTTAAAAGACTGTATACTCTGTTTATAGTTATTTAACTAAATTATTCTTCATAGTCATCGAATTTTCTAAATCGTCATCCACTTTGTTTTAATTTATTGGTTGAATAATTATTGTATTATCTGTTGTTCTCAGAGTTATTTGGAGAATAAATTTAGTAAATGTATGTTTATGATAAATCTGTCATCATAACTGAGGAAAATTACCCATGTTTTCTCTGTTGTTAAATTTATTTTGAGCCTGTGTTTGTTGCCCTATTTAAAAAATAGCAATTTAATATTTTGATGTGAAAAAGTTATGCTGTTATTGTACTTTAGTTTGAAAGTGCTTTAGTACTTTTAGTAGATAATACTGTTGCCTGTAACTTACTTCATTACTAGGTTCTTCCAATTGTCCTACCTGGAGATCTACCTGGAGATGTTTTTTGTTTGTTTGTTTTGTTTTGTTTTTCTCAACACATCTTTTTGTCAGTGTTGAAGCCTAATCTCAGATGTTGCTTACAAATGATTATAATCTTGTTTCTCTCCTTGCTGAGACAAGGAGAGGGAAACATTTCTTTAGCTGGTGCTCTGTAGGTTTAGGCCATAACTAGCTTACTGTAAGGCAGGGTGGCGTGGCAGGTTGGCATCACAGAGGGGATACACAGCAGCAGGTGCCAACAAAGGCAAACTTGGAAAGGAAGGGACACGCCTCTCTCCACCCGTCTCACCTTATCCAGACTGCTGAGATTAGGGCAGAGGGAACCTAGTCAGTGGGCTGTTCCCGCAGTTTCCCACCCTAATCACAGCACCCTTGATTCCAGCATTATATAAATCAGTTGCAAAGTAGATTTACCTACATGAGGCTATGCGGGGACATCAAGACACAAACATAATAGATCCATTAAAATAATTGTATTTACAGCTGGGCACGGTGGCGCAGGACTGTAATCCCAGCACTCGGGAGGCTGAGGCGGGCGGATGGGTGAGAGTTCAAGACCAGCCTGGGCTACAAACTGAGCTCAAGGCCAGCCTGAACTGTACAGCGAGACCCTGTCTCAAAAAGAAAAAAAAAATTGTATTTACTAAGTGGAATTATGAGATAGAGAATTGTGGTTTTATGTTTAGAATCTTTTATTAATGTTTGATCCATAAAGGCATTTTATTATTACAAATTTATTAATTTACATTGTTTGGAATCACCGTCAAATGTTTAAGATAACTTTTCATTAATTCTGATGAAATTTGTGTTATTTTTGATAAGTCATTTTAGTACTGATTGTAACATATAAAATAAAGTCAATTATTTTCCAGAAACCAAAATATTTAGAGATAATACAATATAGAGATACCATAATTAAACCTTTTGAATAAATTATTTTTTGCAAATATACTTTCTTGGAAGTAAATTTCAGCATAATGGTTTAAAATGCTCAACTAATAGACATAAAACCTAATTTGGCTTTATTAGTTACGACAGTCTCTCTTGCTTTACATGTTGTGCATAAATATCAGAGACAACTAGAATGCTTATTAAATACTAGCACAGTAACCTGAAAAATTGACGTAGCGTCTCCTCTGTGAGTCGTATTACTCAAAAGAGTACAGAGCTCTTACAAGTCTTTCCTACTAATACCTTCTGTTGCTTCTTAAATTTTGTTCAGCTTGGTGGCTTGACCTTTTCTGTCTCTTCCACTACTTTTAAAAAAATATTCTCTGGTAAGGAAATGTTAACTTTTTTCTCTCCGTTTCTCAGTCTGCCTCCCTCCCCCTCTCCATTCTGTCCTGCTTTCTTCCTTCCTTCCTAACTACTCCATCTACATTTTCCTATTGGGTCAGCTTCCTCCTACAAGCCTTTATTCCCCAAGTATTCTTCTGTTAGTGTCACCAGTCTGTCTATATATCACCCATTCCTACTCATCCTTTTATTTATTTCTTTTTACCTTGTTCTCTTTCACCTCTTTAGGCCTGCTGACTTATACTGACTCCTCTTTCTTAGCAATAGTAATCTCTGCCCCTTCTAAACTTTCTGTCTGTCTTTCTGCCTTTCTTTCTTTCTTTCTTTCTTTCTTTCTTTCTTTCTTTTGTTATGGCTGGCTCAGCCTGCCCTGGGGGGTGGGGCTGGCATAGCATGTGGTGCCAGGGATCAAACTGTGGTCCCTGCAGTTGCCTAAGCTTGCCTAAGCAGGCGCTTTAGACCACTGAGCTGTCTCACCAGCCCCAATTTCTGCTCCTTCTTGACCCTATAATTCTTGCAACTGTGTTATAGTTCATATTTTTCTTACAGCAAGATTACTGTAAATGTCTGTCCTCTAGTATCTTTTCCCCCCACTTTTCTAAAGCTAGAGAAGTCTTTTAACACTTCATCTCATTGCGGGCATGTGTGTTTGTTGGAAAGATTAAATACCCTTTTTGTAGTTTGGTTTATTTATGTGCCTCATCTTATATATTACTACTTCTGACTTGTCCCCATCTTCTTTTCTTTCATTTATATTCTGGAAACACATCATAGTAATTCTTTTCTCTATGCCTTTGGTTAGGATTTCCTTCCTTCCCATCTGGAATCCGTTCACCCTACCTACTTATTTCCTGTCCCAGTGTGACCAGCCAGGCTAGAGTTCTTTTGCTTCATTAAGATGAAATTATGAATTAGCAAAGTGCAGCTCTGCTGGTAGTGCCAATATCTCCAGAGGTCCCAAGGTATGCAGGATGCTGGCTGTTGATACAGCCAACTGCTAGTCACTGCTGCTGGCAGCTGTCACTGTGCAGTGCCAACTCAAGCTGCACCCCATAGGTTAACTGTACTGGGTGCTGATTTCTGCCCCTGGTCTTTTTTTTTTTTTTACTGCTGATCTCTGGAGCTCTTCAGTGCTCGCAGCTCTCAGGGCTTATGGCTCTTTCCTTTGAAACAACTTCTCTGTCCACACTACTCAGGCTAGAAAATCCCAAATAGGTTTACAGAATTTTGGACCACAAACTACCAGAGGCATAAATGAGTGGGCTTTCAGAAACACCAAAGTGAATTTATTTCCACAGGGCCTGCGCTGCACTGCAGCTTGGTCAGTTCACGGGAGGAGCCCTCATAGAGGTGCACTGGTGAAGTGGCTGCATAGTGTGTATATTTCACACCTGCAGGTCCATTGCTGTAAGGGGCAGGGCTGAAAGCTTGGTGTAAATGTTGGGTATGCAAATAAGGGCCTAGATTCCTCCCTTCCTGATTTTAGCCACTCCAGGGCACCTCCTTCCTTCTTCAAAAATGCATCAGCACCATAAGTGGCAGGAAGGGGAGAAGGGAGCCAGGGGCCTGAATGACTGCACTCATAATGGAGAGGAGAAGGGCAGTTTGAGGAGCCCAAAGCAGTCTTCCCTACACAGTGCGGTGGGAGAGTGCAGGGGAGCAAAGAAATGTGCAGGTGCACTGGCGATGCGCCACCTCTGGGGAAAGCCAGGCACTGGTGTGTTTGCTGGCAGCTGTTCGGTGCGGTGTTAGACTTCTGATTTTCTCTTTTTTCTGAGCTGTCTTACCTTTTTAGAACATGGTTACCAACATGGATCAAAGCGTGCTTTGTTTTATTGCAGTAATTTACCTCATCTACAATTTTGCTTTCTACCATTTAGTTACCTATGGTAAGCTGCAGTCTAAAACTATTAAAAGAAGACTTCTAGACAGAAGTGACCCATAAGCTTTAAGTTCCGTATGAAGAAATCTCCCACACTGCCTGCCTGCCCTGGGATATGAGTCATTCCTTTGTTCCTCACGTCCATGCTGTGTGTTTTGCCTGCTTCTTAGTCACTTACTAGCCATCCTGGGCATCCTGTTACTGCTGCTGTGCTGCTGTACTTGTTTGTAGGTAACCCTTATTTTACACAATAATAACACCCAGACTCAAGACCAGTGATTCTGGTAATGCCTTTATGCTATAGGAAGCCATGAAATACTTTGTTTAGTCGTAAGTTGAAAGTGCTTGACTTGAGGTCACCTAAATCTAATGTCAGAATGAAACGTGTGTAAGGTTTGCTATAATCTATGATTTCTGGCATTTGCTGGTACTAAACCTATCCCCATGGGCAAGTGGGAAGTGCTACTCTTGGAACTTTGGTGAACTTGCCAGATTGAAACGTTCCTCTGGCAGAGACCATCTTTGGGGGCCGTATCCATTGCAGTAGTGCTAGGCCCATTTTGTGGTGCTAAGAAAATTTGATGGTTGATTGAATTAAGGAAATGTCATGAACTTCCAGTCATAATCTGCTTCTTAAAAATATTGAACTTTGTATTAAGTTCTGTAAGGCAAATAATACACATGGATGCATAAGGCAAAATTCTCCTCAGGCACAATTTCTTTTGTTCCTTTGTTTTTCTTCCCTTGTGAGAGGGAAAATCAGCAGCATAGCATTGCATGTGCAGGGCGAGTGCTCTACCACTGAGCTACATCTCAATGCTGCTCTCCATTTTATAGGCTCCTTTCTGGAGTGCTTTTGTTATTTTTAGCATCATCTTTTGTATAAGTAATAATTAATAATTAGAAGAAAACTGACAGTTTCATAAAGGCATTTGTAACCTTAGGCGCACATAATTGCTTAACATTGCAAAATCATATTTTTGAAGAAGGAAATGCTTGCATACTAAAATTGGGCAAACTTGCTTAGAAAGTGTCTAAATTACTTAGAAAAATAACAGGTTTGTTTTCAGTGAGTTTGGGTCAGCCAACTAAGTCACTAACTAACTAACTAACTAACTTATTTATTTATTTATTTATTTATTTATTTATTTATTTATTTAGTGGTATAGGGGATCAAACTCGGTTCCTTGTGCTTGTCAGGCAGGTGCTTAGGCCGCTGAGCTATTTGCCCTAAGTAATTTTTTTTTCTAGTTAATGATAGTCAGTTTACTAATTTCATTGTTCTTTAAGGTGAAAAAGGTTAAAGCAGATAACACCATGCAGATTTCGTTACTTTCTTGGGATCTGATGAAATTTATTAATATTGTACTATAATATAAAATCGTTAATAGTTATCATTTTGTTTGTCATTCTTTGAACCAAATGGATGCTTTTATTTACCTCTGCTTTCACTGCTACAGCCTAAGGGAATAAAGTTATTTTTGTAGATACAGTAAAGAGATAAAGTACTCCATTCTATATTTAAAACTCAGATTTCCCTGAAGAAACGAATTTCCTGTAGTAAAGGAACACAAAAGACAGTATGGTCTTGCAAAACTGTGTTAGGAAATGGTTTTAGAGAGGATAAGCCAGGAACTTTTGAATAGGGAGAGATTTCTTATAATAGACTGAGCTCCTGACAGAATTCTGTGGTTGAAGCAGCATGTGAATCCATCCTCAGAAACAGTTGGAGTGCTAGTGGGCTGAGGATGGCAGATGAAGGGACTCCACAGAGCCGGAGATACAAGCAGAGGGTGACACTGAGGAGGGCAGAACATTTGGCCAGGAGTATGGGTGGTATTAGGTCATGGAGATCTGAACCTTAGGCTACAGAACGTTTTATATTGAGGGCTGGTGAATAATTGCAGGTCCATGACATGATGAAAATTTTGTTTATGAAGATGATAGCAGTGTGCAGGATAGGTTGGAAATTGACGAAGTTTCAGTTGGGATATCCTTTAGAACAGTGGTTGTCAACCTTTCTATTGCCGTGACCCCACAATACAGTTCCTCATGCTGCGGTGACCCCAAACCAAAAAATAAGTTTGGTGGCTACTTCAAAATTGTAATTTTGCTACAGTTATGACTTGGAATGGCTTTAGGCGACCCCTGTGTTTTGGTCGTTCGACCCCTGCAGGGGTAGCGAACCATAAGTTGAGAACCACTGGCTTAGAAGCTGGCTGAGGTCCTATAAAAATGAAGTGACTGGAGCCCAAAGTCAAGGTAATGGGAACAAGTAAATAAGTTAATAGAGACTTTGGACTAGTCAGGAAAACATCAGGTTGTATTCCTTTTTTATCCTATAAACTACTTAGTCATTTTTTCAGTTTTTATGTACCAAGACTGTTCTACTCTAATGTATGCATTGGTAGAAGGCAGTTAATGAAAGGATGTATTGTAGTATCAGGGTTTTTAACTGACATAATTAACAAATTAGATCAGATTAGTTACAGAAGTTAAGTAGAGCTAAACCATTTGCATAAAACAACAGAAAATGACAGCCATAGAGTCTGGCATGTTGGTTAATTCACTTATGTGTATCTTAGTTACTTATCTGTCATTGCTCAGACAAAATACCCAACACTCCAGGTTAGAGGAGGAAAGGTTTTTTAGTTCACACTTGTAGAGGTCTTAGTCTATCATCTGGCTCTAAGTTAGGATATGCATGGCAGAGAGGCAACCATTCATGGTGGAGGAAGACAGCAAGAGCAACAGGAAACAGGAGAGAGAAAAGAAGCTTCTTTCTGCCCCTTCCATTGTGTGCAGGGTACCCAGCCTAGGGCAAATGCAGCACTCACCACTTCATCTCAGTACCCTAAACCCCATCAATGAACTACAAATCAATCACGCACTCTAGGTTCAGTGACCTTTGAAAAAGTTCCATCTAACATCTGCATAATACCTTGGAGGGAAGGCAAGGCAGAAACCGTAACAAAGTACATTGAAAAATCATGATATCTAGGTTCTACTTTGTATATTTATCATCAAAGTGTATTTTCTTCATTATCTTTGATGTATTTATAAACAGAGAAGTACATAAAAGGTTGTTTTGGAGGATTTAATTTTGTCCAAATTCTGTTCAGATTCTGGCTCTCCTTGATTCTGCAAATCATGGGGTGTGAGTGTTGGAGCATAAAAAACAGATGTTTCTCTATTTTCGTTAGAAAAGAAAAAAGAATAAAGCTGTCCAATCAAAATCATTTAGTTAAATTACATTTGAATCCAGACCACAGATGTGGTTTCAGTGCCAACTGTTCCTGTTTTAGCAGTCCTTCTGCATGGGCGTCTGCTAGACTCTGGAGGCATGAATTCTGTAGTTTTTATCATGGAAGTGCTGCCTGATGGGAAGGAAGAAGAGGGTAGACGTTGTGGAGGTTGGAATAGGTGTCAGCTTCTCTAATGTTAGTTGTTACCATAGTGTATGTGGTGTCTTTGGCCCTCCCTAGTCCTATTGCATTGGTTCCATGAGTGTAGTAGCTTTCTTGTGCTTCTTTATGAATCTTTCTCCAAAGATTCTATATGCTGCCATATTTCTGTGATAAATTAATAATGCAGCATTGCTTTGGCCTTTGATAGTACAGCCATATAAACTTGGAAATACATAATCCCTTTCCCCTTTCTTGAGGTATAATTGGTATTTGTGTTTCAACTCATTTTCGTAGTGAAAGATGCTAATATTTAGGAGTAGAGAATTGATGACTTTCTATAGTTTCACTCAAAATACCTCTGCTGCATAAAAATAAGGTCATAAAAGTAAATACAGTAAAGTAATTATGGAGCCACCCGCTTGTGTGTAATAATGCCTTTGAATAAACAATAATCATCCTCTGTAACATAAATGGATTTTCCTTTATTCTTTTATCTGCCATTGCATTTGCTTTTCTTCTTCTTGTTTAGACTTCCAGAGTTTCCCAAGATCAACTGAGGCAGAATGTGTAATCCTCCTGCTTCAGAGTCCCAGCATGCTGAGATTATAGGCATTATCTTATCAGTCTTTAAAATATTTTCTTCTATGAAACATTGAAATTTAGATAAGCCCAATGATATTTCATGTTAGAGGTTTCTTTGATCTATTTAATTTGATTTCCTTTGGTTTTATGTGTTTGTTACTTAGAAAGATCATGTCATTATAAGGTTAATATTCTCCAAGGTACTTTCTTGCTTCATTTTTTATCATACTATTTCCATCTGTGGAAAAAAAAAAAATCTGTCCTTGTTTCTTATGCTGCTGTTTTATCCAAATTTTACTCATTTAAAAATATTTTGGCAGGTTCTCTTCAACCATATTTGAAATGCTGTTTTTGAGTTAACAAATACTATTTTACTCTTTGTTTTGTCCTCTAAAATGGGCTTTTGTTACCCAAGTTTTATAGGTGTGATATATAAATGGGGTGGGTGATTTTATTTACAGTTTATAGATAAGAAAGTTGATGGACTGTCTGTTTAACCTACATAAAATGGCTAAGTTGAAATAGAAAATCAAGACTAACGTCATGAAGGGGAAGCTCAGCAAGTATCCTACATAACATGTGGAAAGAAGAACGAAGAACAGATACTCTGCTCTTTAATAAGGTCACATCTCAGACATACCTGTGGCATTTAAGACGAAGCATGGTAGTGTATGAGTCGTCTTTTCTAAAACCTCAGTATCCAGGTTTAAGTGCAGTGCTGGCGCTTTGCTGAATTGGTGGCCATTGGGCTGAAGTTTGGGCCCCCTCCCTGGGCCTGGCCCACTCAGGAGCTGCTCTGATTTGTTGCTTGCAATCTCTGTGTCTGTGTGTCACATCACGGTTTCCTGGCTTCACTGTTGCATCTGTGATGAGCCTTTTTGAGCCATGCTTTCTGATTGTTCTACTCTCCTTTGAAGCAAAGCTTTACTCGCAGTCATTTTTGCTTGTTGCTCTCATTTCTTTCTTTTCGAACCCATTACTCCGATTTGTTCTTAGATCTCTGCCTCAGGAGCTAGCAGCTCACATTCCTTTGCTTTGCTCTTGCACAGGGGCAGTTTCCCGCTTTTACGTGCTGCTCTCCTTGCCGCCTGTATTCTCCTTCCTTCTCTCCCTCTCTGTTTCTCTAAAACATTAATTTTAGAAAGGTTAATATGTATAGTAGTGTCAGTGTTGGGATCCTGTTGGTGTCATTCAAGGCCTTATTCAGATTTTTCCTGTTGGCGTGAATTTAAATATTCATTAGAGAGTGAGGAAAGGAGAGAGCCGCAAGTTTTAACCTAAGAAAGAAGTTTATGATCAAGGTCATCAAGCCATGAGGGAAAAGCATCATTTTTGCACTCCATATTGCTTTTTGCCCACCAGCCAGCCTTGAGTTGTGTCATAGAATTCTACAAGTATCAGGGATCATTCATTGGCATTTGTGCCAAAATTTGACTGATCTTCCTATATTGAAAGATACGAATTAATGCCTCTTATCCAGCTGTGTTTATATTGACTCAGTGTAGTTTCATCAGCTTGGATCTGTATCAGAAATTGGAACAAAAGTCCTGCTTTTATTTTTGCACAGGAGTTCTCTACTACTTAAGGAAAGACCTAATTAAGGTTTTCAGAGACTGCCTTTTAATCACTTGTATTAGAATAAAAAGAAATGTTTTTGATCTCATACATATCTGGTAATGCTTTTCTTCTGGTATCTAATTGCTTGGATAAATACTAATAATGAAAGTGGAGATTTAATGAGAATTCAAACATGTGATTTCTGAACTGTAAGCTATATAGTTTATTCAATGGTGTTTAAAACATGTAAATATAAAGTACTCTGTATTTGAAATTGACTGGCAGTCAGCCTTAGCATGTCCTAGAAGTGGTGTCCTCTCACGTCTAACAAATTTGTAGAAATTTATGTAAAGTTTGATTTTTATGTTAGAATCAGGCTTTTTAAATTATCCTTTTTCATATTACAAGTAAAATGAAAAAATGATTTATAACCATAATTGCAAATCAGTTTTTCAGGTTGCATAGTGTCTGATTAATTTTAAATATGCCAGCACTTGATATTACCAGTACAGTCTGTAAATTTCCTCTTAATTTTTAGATCTAGAAATAATATCTTACAAGCACTGGCTATTTATCCTGTAAGTGGTTCAAGTTTATACTTTTTTACCTTTGTGGGGTGATTTTTCTAAGATAAGTTAGTTGAAGAGCTACACAATACAGCTTGTCTTTTTAAATGTTATTTTTAGGTACTTAGAATAACAGGCCGAATGTATCTAATTACAAAATAATAATTCTAGTTATATTTCATTTTTCAAGTTTTTTTACAAAGAAACTTTTTTTAAAAAAAATATTGAGGGCCAAGAAACTTGTTTCAGCAATAATGCCTGTTACAGTGATTGCTATTAAAAATTAATTCAATTCATGGAATAAAATGAGGAAACCACTTTTCAGTTAAAAAAAATCTTTGAACTGACACTATTTCCAGGGCAGCTGATTTTAAATTAGCATCATTTACAGATGAACCCTTGCTCAAACCCAGTTGAGCTTAAGAGCCCCTGCTGAGAGCTACAAATGTTTCTGCTTGTGTACTTTATGTGCTTGAATTGGGCATATCACCTTCCAGGGCAGCTGATTTTAAATTAGCATCATTTACAGATGAACCCTTGCTCAAACCCAGTTGAGCTTAAGAGCCCCTGCTGAGAGCTACAAATGTTTCTGCTTGTGTACTTTATGTGCTTGAATTGGGCATATCACCTTATGTTTGTTTAAATCAGAAAAGAATTAAAAGGTTGCTTTCTTCTCTTCAGTGTACAGATGTGTTCACTCAGCAATTTTATCCTAGCTGTTTTCTGTGTACTAGTTGTTAGGGGGTGCTAGGTCCCTGTTTCTAAATGTCTCATCTTCACTTTTCACTGAATTTGAGCAGCAAGATACTGGGACATGAAAACCACATGTGTAGTTTACCATTGGTTTATTACTTTGCTGCATACTATTAAACTGTTTGTGAGACCTTTGCCCCATGTGAACCTTCATCTGTCACAGAAAGTGATTAACCAACCATGGTTTGCAAAGGAAAACAATAAAAGCAGTGTTAGGCAGTTAGTTTACTTGGCCAGCCTGGATTGGTGTGCATTTCTGTCTCCCAGTCTTTGAGGCTATGGATGTAATGACAATAAACAAGAGTGAGCATGAAATAGACCTTGATAAATTGGGATTAAAGAGAAATCCCAGATGGCAGTAAAGTTGTTCTGTTTGTTGTTGTTATTAACAGACTATTCCTACTTAAAAAAAAAAAAAAAAAAAAAAAGGTAAGGGGAACTGTTGCTAGCATGTGGGACAGAGGCGTTGTGCTGTGTTGATTGGTTATAAAGTGTCCTGTTGACTCTGTCAGTGATTAAGCGTTCAGAGAAGTTGGGTGACTGTTGACATTTTCATTGGAAATAGTCCACTCATGCCCTTGAGTTGGTTTCGTCAGTTACCAAGAGTTAAATCGTGTGGTCTTTTTTACTCACGTCCTTGTCAATAGAATATGTGTTGCTTCTATGCTTATTTCTTTTAAGCTACTTCTGATTTTATTATAACAAGATGATATACCATAAAACTGAAGGAATTTTGTAAAAAATTTGTTTTTATGTTTATTTTTGTTTTCTTCTCTCCGTTCATGTATTAATGCAGGCATCTCTCTGCACTCTCACACGTATAACTGATGCTCAGTGAAGGCATGGGAGATTGCTGAGCTTAGTAAATACCCAGAACTGGAAATGAGTAAATCCACCACAGTACTGGGTGATTTTGTGTTCTCATTTAAGCAGCTGACAGATAATGCTTGCTTTCTGACTTTCAAAGCTATAATTAAAGGTAATACATAACTTACTGTTGGGAATTTCTTTTATTATAACTGAAATGTTGCTAGTTTTTTGGGTATAATTAACCTTTACATTTCTCCTAAGAGGATTTTCTTAAATTGTCACAGGAAAGCATAAATACTACTATCTATAAACAAAATAATTTAACTCAATGAACAAAATAAAAGTATGTGTTGTTTGGAAATATCAGCAATGAATATCGTATAATGCTATTCCATCCTCAACATATTTTAATCTGAATGCATATTGTTAGTAGTGAATGAAGAGTAAATTATAGGTAACAATTTTTGTTATCTTGAAGTATAGTTAAGAAGCTGGGCGTGGTGGCTCATGTCTGTGTTCCTGCTGCATCACTAGAGCTCAAGAGGGAGGGACTCCTTTGGACAACACAGTGAGAATCTATTTAAAGCATATTTTCTATTTTTAAATCATGTGCAGCTCAGTAAAACACAAAGTATGACCCCTACTTTCAAGAAATTTAAGAATATAGATGCAGTGCAATGAGATAAAAGAGTCTGTATTAAACCATTAAGGTGGCGTATGGTTTATATGCCAAGAGTACAGAATTAGCCTTACTATAATCATGAGTGAATGACTCATGTAGCTGGACAGCTCAGCTCTGAAATAAAGACTACAAAGCAAATGCACATATAGGTCCTTAGAAACATATTAGTCATGTGAGACAAGGGTCAGGTCTGTGATTGGGAGGAAGGGAATACAACTAGTAATTTAGTTTGGTCTTCTAGTTTTATGTTCAGTTGAAAATGTCTTTGGGTATTTTACTATTTTACATGAAAAAGTTAAATAACTGTGGAAGGTAGAAATATCATAAAATTTTGTCTTAAAATTATATGAAAGACTCATTCTTGTTTGTTTGAGAACACTCACTTGAAAATGTTCATATTGAAGTTTAAGTAGTCAAACTGGCCAGCCAACTGAAGTAATAGCTAACAATGTGTTTTAGGAAATGTCCTGTGAATATGCTTTTATTTTTGGTAGCTTGCTTTCTAATTACATAGAACAGGGCTAAATATTTATTGCCTACCCCTCATACATAGAGTGAGTGATTACTGACTTAGCTGAAGACTCAGCTTCTAACTGCTTACATGGTATTGAGCAAGTTTTCTGGGCCATTTTACTTCTCTAATAACTTGCAGAATTGAACCACATCATCCCTAAAATTCCTATGCAGCTTTTCATTAGTGTGTTGTTGGAGTCTACTTCAAAAGCAGTAGTGCCAGATAAGCTTTAAGCTAACCAAATAATCTTGAGAAGGATTCCAAGTTTCGTACACACACACACACACACACACACACACACACACACACACACATACATATATACATATACATATATATAAAGTAAGGTGTTTTGTGACTATAAGTTCTTGTTATTCTTTGTGACAGAAGTCTATGTAATGTCACATTGAAGTCAGAATTCAACATGTCTCTGTATCTGAACCTACAGAAAGTTTATTCACCCTGTTCTTTATTTAATGAGTATTTATTCTGTTGAGTTTCTGCCGCGTGCAGCACAAGTCTTTGTGTGTGTGTATGTGTGTGTGACACTTTCTCCAAAGAAAAGTACTTTAATGTACTCTTCTAAGTGAACAGCTATTACATTGATGAAAATGCTTGCTGAGCACATATCAGATTCTTATGATTATTTTCAGAGATTATATTCTTGGATAGGTGTCCTAGTGCATGCCTCTAATCACAGTATTCTGAATGCTGAAGCATAAAGATTTCAAGTTTGAGGGCAGCTATGGACAATAAAGGAAGACTTATCTGAAACAAATTGAAAGGAAAGAAGCTCAAACTTTAGAGAAATTGTATTACTCATAGTGTGATAATTGAATTGCTGGTACTGGAAGATAAATCTGCTTACCTTGACTTTTCTGAGGAAAAGTCAAATACCAGGAAAAGAGGTTGTTCATTTGCCTCCAGTGGTTTTGGTGACATTTATTTCAGTAATACTTGGTTGTATCTGTGGAAATGTAAGTGGAGAGCTGGTTTTTTTGAACCGTGGTGTCCCACTGGATATGTGTAATATTCTGAGTTCTAACACACTGCTGTAATTAATAGCTATAAAAATAACTTGTTCATGTCCCTAAACTGCTAAGTAACAGTAATGTAGACATTCATATGGTTATGTTTTTAAGGTTATAGTGAAAATATAAATTCCTTGGATTTTTATCAGCCCCGTTATATTACTTTAATTTTGGCAAATGATAACCTAGTTTTATAAATGCTGTAGATACTGATCCTAAACAGCTTTGAGACATGTTTTGCTGTGTCCCTTTTTGTGGAAGTTTGTGCTCATTAGTTTGCAACTCAAAGCAGCACAGACTCCCTCCTGTGTGAGACTCCTTCCTTTGCTTTCCTTTTCAGCCAGCTCTGTGGCAGGGCTTGGGGAGGGGTTAAGCTTATCGTGTCTTTGTGACCTTTAAAAAGACCATTGCTTGTTGGAAGATAGAGATCTTGTTTACCTCATCTCTGTGGTTTCTTAATAAGCCAATTCACCAAGCAACAGAAGTAAAATGATATATTTGGTGTTTGTTTTGAAGTGAAATTTGGTAAATAGTTGAACATATAGGCAGCTTCCCAACGAGGACTGTGTTCATTACCCTGACATTTCATTTGAGCGCTAAACATGGTTAAATGTATTTCGTTGCATGGTTGCTTGGTTGGTTTGCGTGGGGAATTGAACCCGGGCTTTTGTGCATGCAGGGCCAGTTCTCTTGTCATGGAGCCACATCTATCCACAGCCCTCCTTGGGTTTATTGAGATCTTTCCAGTCATAGCGTATTTACCTTAGTGAATATGGACATTTGTTTACCAGTTTATTAATTTAACATATGCTGTATATGATGTTACTTGAAATTGAGAGGGAAACTTTCTCCAAATTCATGAGTTTTTAAACTTACAGCAAATTTCAGTCACTTTGTTCTTTAGCAAATACTCACTTTATTCTGTCCCTGTCCCTGCTATGTGTATATTTTGGGTGTAGTTATGGGAACATAGTAGTTTATATGATTTTTCTCTTAACCTTAACAGCCACTTTTTTTTTTATCTTTTTGTTTTCCATTTTTTCTTGTGTTAAATATCATGCAGTGGAGACAGTTATTTGAATATTATTCAAAGTAGGAAAGAAATAACGCTGTTGATATTGGCAAAATGGCATAGTCTTGCAGAGAATAATTCAGGGGTGGAGATACACTTCACTAATGGGTGAGCGAGATTTTGATAAACACCAAAAAGAGAGAAGGCTTTGCAGCCTGAAACAATCGCTTGTGTTAAGATAGGGATTCTAATGTAGTTGACATCCCAGGGAGTATCATTTTAGCTTAAAGTGTTGGGGCATATGGTTTACTTAAGGAGAGATGTCATGAAAAATGTGACTGGGATTTTCAGTCCATGTCTTAATAAATGCCATGCTCAGAAATGTGGACATTAAAATATTAAAGATCATAGAATGAGGTGATCTGACCCCTGCTGAGAAGGAGGATCATGGGAACATAGGGAAACCGTATAGAGGTGAGTGTAGAGGTGATGGTCCGAGGAGAGCAATTAGTAAGTGGCCTTAACTACTGTTTGGTTGAGGTGAGAAGGGCCTTTGCCCCAACACAACAGTTACTGCATTGGTAGCTGTGGAAGTTGGACGTGCAGCGAGAATGTGGAGCTGATGGAGATAATGCTACTTTTCTGAGTAAGTTTGATTGCAGAAGTACTAAAGGTGGGCACTCTCACTCTGAAATGTGGAAAAAAGAGAAGACTGTCATACCATAGAGAATACCTTAGGAAATTCAAGTATGAAGCTTGAGATTAAAAATGAAAAAGAGGAAGATAAAAGCACTGTGTACACAGGCAAAGTGTGGAGGACTGCAAGTGCGATAGAGGCACAAGGCGAGTGCATGCTGTTTTACCTGGCAGATATGTTGAAATGTAGTAGGTGGAATTTTTTTATTTTAAAGAGACTAAAAAAACTGCAGAATTTCAAAACAAGATGATAGGGCATTAACAATAGTTGTTACATTGCATTTAAAAATATCTTTTTATTTACTTACTTGGTAGAGGATCTCACTAAATAGTTGAGACTCCTCGTGATCCTCCTGGCTCAGCCACCCCAGCACTGAGATGACAGGTATGTGCACCACCATACCAGGTCTACGTGGCCGGCACTGTGTGGGGCTTACACTGCATACTGGGGATCGACCTGGGTCGTTGTATTTGTCTAGGCTGATGCTTAGACAGCTGAGTGATCTTCATGTCACCTTTATTTTTTAATTTAAAGTATCTAAAATATTTTGTCATATAGTTAAAACAATAAATTCTCATTGACATCATCATGTTCTTTTCCCTAACTGTTTTGAAGTCCAGTTTGTCTTTGCTCATAAATCCCATCTCAGTTTGGGTTACTGTGTTTGGAGTGCCAAGATCATTGAGTGCTGATGAGCTCGTCTGGGCAGGTCCTGCTTAGATAGCCATTTCTAAGGTTATCTGCACTTTATAAGCATGCAGAATACATATTCTGTGTGTGTAGATGTATGTATTGGTACACACACATTAATATGTAGTTACCAAAAAAATGTCTATATACTTCAGCAATTGTCTATACTAATAATTGGAATATAGTGGCCATACTTCAGGGACCTCTTGGAATTGCAGAAGCCAAAGGTAACTTATATTAATCTCATGCTATCAAATGAATTTAGTACTAAAATACTCATACAAGTTTTTCTTTTCCTCATAGACATCTTCCATTTTTCTGGCAGACTATGTGGCATGTAAATTAGAGTTTAGGAGAGTGGTTCTCAACCTTTCTAATGCCATGACCCCTCAATACAGTTCCTCATGTTGCGGTGACCCCAAACCAAAAAATAGTTGGGTGGCTACTTCAAAACTGTAATTTTGCTACAGTTATGACTCGGAATAGCTTTAGGCGACCCCTGTGTTTTGGTCATTCGACCCCCACCGGGGTTGCGACCCACTGGTTGAGAACCACTGGTTTAGGAGGAAATAACACAGGAATTTGGATAAAAGGAAGAAAGTTGGGCTCAGAATTATCCAAAAACCACTCTTGTAGGTGAACACCATGCTATTTCTGTTAACTGTTCTTAGAATTAAACATACTTAAGCTGGAAGATATTTTTGAGAAGAAAATGTAATTTCAAAAAATGATACAGTAAAAAAGGTTAACCTCTTCAAAGGGCACTGACATGACACATTTAATTTCATCATTAAAAATAATATTGTTGGGGCCTGGCGGGATGGCTCAGTGGTCTAAAGCGCCTGCTTGGGAAGGCTTGGGCGGCTTCAGGGACCGCGGTTCGATCCCTGGCACCACATGCTGCGCCAGCCCTGCCATCAGGGCAGGCTGAGCCGGCCATAAAAATGAGTGAATAAACAAATAAAGGTTCTGAAACAAGAAAAAAAAAATTCTTTAAAAAAAAAAATATATATTGTTATGGCTTGTGTCCAGATGTCCTCCCAAAGTCTTACGGGGTCATAGTGGGGCTTTTTCAGAGGTCAATGGATCCAGTGTGTGATGCTGACATTGACTTAGGCTCAATGATGATAGGATGTGTGAGTGCCACCTTCCCTGAGTAATTTGAGGTCCTGCTAAGGGTCCTTGCCTCTTTTGCTTCCTTCAGCCCTTAGTGAACTGCTTCTCCTCTGCAGTACCCCTCTGCCACTCCACTGTGCATTGGAGCCAGCGGATTATGGACTGACCCCTGTACATACCATGGACTTAATAAGCCTTTCCTTTAGGTGTTGATGTGGGGCATTTTGTCTCAGCAATGAGAAACAAGTGACTAAGACAAATATGTATCCTTTTTAAAACTCTTGTTATATTACTCAACCTCCAGATTATTTTAATTTCTTTTTTCACTGAGGATGGGGCCTCCGTACCACTGCGTACAGTTGGAATAAAAGAACAAATACATAAAATACTTCAAAGAATTCTAGGATACAGCAGATGGAATAAATGAACCACAGCCGGAGTGCCCTACCTTTCCTTACAGCTTGAGGACCATGGATGGAGGCGTGGGCAGGGTGCTTTGAGGTGCTTCCTTCTTCCTGCACTTAAAGGTCTTCAGGAGGTGGTGTTCTCCATAAAACCTACTCTGAATGTCTTTTCGGTCCCTTGATCTTTGGAAAGAGCTTCACTTGATAGAAAAGAGCAGTTGTGGTGGAGAATGAGAGACTTAAAAGCATTTATATAGGGATAAATCAGCAGTGGCTTTAAAATAAGTCTCAAGCCTTGTAAGTTCACAGCCTCCATTCAGACATACTGGGCCTAAAGAAATAAGTAGAGGTTCTGTAATTATTCTACAAATTGTGTATTTTAAATATCTTAGGTAATTATCACAACTAAAAATTACACATTATAATAATCACAACTAACAAATTACCTGGAATTGCTTGCTCAGTGAGTATCTTTGAGCAACCAAAATTTGTACACAAAACAGCTGTGCATGAGAGCTATTTATAATAGAGTGCTTGTTAGCATTGGTGGTAAGAAGACTTCCCTGATTTCTCTAAGTTACTTTTCATCAACACTGCTGATTTAAATGTTACCTGGCTCAGTGTTTAAAGCCAAAAATTCTGTTCCCAGGACAAAGTATTTAATTGCACCGGCAAAATAGAATACTTATATGAAAATATGTGTAGATTCTGAGAAAATACTACGTCTTGCATATGTTAATCTTCTTGCTGACTTTATTAATTTTTCCTAGTGAATAAAATGTCGGTGTCTTCTGAATGATTTAGGAAGCAGCTAATTTAATAGTACATTCTGCTCATGCTGTAACCTGGTTGACTTGTTTGAGGAATAGTTATGCCCTAGAGTAATGAATGAGGGCAGGTCTGGATGGACCAAGTACAAGTCTTCTAATCCCTTCTTCTAAGCATCACTCATCGGGCACAAAAACACATAATGAATTTTTAAGGATTTAAACATTTTGTCCTATGTTGCCCACACTGGATGAGTTCAGTGATGGTGAGCATCAGTGTCTCAGGCATCCATGGTATTTTCACTTTTTCCCTTGAGTTGGCAGCTCTGGATAAACTTTTCTTGCCTCTTCTGCTCAGATATTTTAAAGAATATAGTGGAAATTTATGGATTGTTTCTATCAGAAAGATGCACACAAGCCTAGGAATGATTTTGATAAGATTAAGGAGGAATCAGTAAAACTAATTTTCAAATTAGGACCTCTTCCCTGATGTTGAGCAGATATGGGAAGGGACACCTGGATACTGTAGCTGCAGGAAGGAGTGAGACTCTATCAGGCAGGTGAGGAAGCTCAAGGGGAGCCTGGTGTCCAGGGTGTTGGGCTTACTTGGGTGTGTGAATTTCTGCAGAACTATTTTAGATTTATGTCCCATTAGAGAAAGACTTGCTTTGGGGGCAGGAATCTTAAAGGTTAACATAATTATTGCAGTTTTTTTCATTTCAATTATTTTTTGTTGTTGTCACTGGGCTCAAACTGAGGACCTTGCACTTGCCAGGCAGTTGCTTAAGCTACTGTGCTGTTTCCCTGGCCCTCTTGCAAGTTTTGATGGACTAATTTTTATCACTTCTGGTTCAAATTTATATTCCTTAAGTTTTTGTTCTCCAAATCTCTTGGAATCAATTACACTTCCCAACTCTTACACCCTGTGGCTTCTTGTAGGTGTTTGCTAGACTATAGTGCAAAGTGTCATGTTGCCAGAGGTGGGGTCCAAAGCTTAGCACCATTTTTGAAGGTTGTTTGCGAGTAAATCCCATTCTTTTTTTTCTTTTTTGTCTTTTTGAGACAGGGTCTCGCTATGCAGTTCAGGCTGGCCTTGAGCTCACTTTGGTAGCCCAGGCTGGTCTCGAACTTGCACCGATCCTCCTGTCTCAGCCTCCCAAGTACTGGGATTACAGGCGTGCACCACCATGCCCGCCATAAATCCCATTCTTAATCCTTAATTTTTACCACAAAATGTATTTTTATATACTATTATATGTAAATATTTATATAAATATTATGTAAATAATACTAATTTCATATACTGTTGTACAAATATTGAACTCCTTTCACACTGAACTCTATCCCCAGCTCTTTATTTTTTTATTTTGAAGCAGGATCTCACTAAATTGTCACCATTGAGCTCCACTTGTGGTTCTCCTGCCTTGGGCTCCTGTAGTGCTGAGACTACAGTTGTGTGCCACCTTCCTCAGCTTGGAAAAAGTTTTATCTTTTCTTATATAATTTTATTATTTTTAATAAGAAATAAGTTTCAAAACATGTTATTAGGATAGCCACAATAATTAATATAATACATATTGTTGTCTTCATAGTGGTTGTTCAGAGTACAAGATGCAGACAGGATAACTTTTCTAAACACTGTTGGTACAAGTATTTATTCTCACTGAGCTAAGATAAAGTAGTTGTATTCATAGTTCAATATTCCATAATAGTAGCACTATCAGGAGCATTAGCATTGTCAGAAGCTGTTGACTTGAGCCTTGTACAGCTCAGCATACTTATCAGGCTTTACTTTTTATGCCTCATGATTAAACTTTGGTTAAGGGCAAGTTAAAGCAAAACCTATATAACAAAAAAATGTAACTTTTGTTTCTGACAAGGTCAGTTAAGTTGCCTGAGGTTTACCTTGAAACCATATATAACATTTTGTAGAACTTATGTCAGTTTCAGTATGGATGAGTCATGGCCATTGCTTGACCAATTTGCTGTCTGTGAAAGCCTGAGAGAATATTTTCTCTCTAGGTGACTTTCCTTAGGCACACTATACTCGTTGATCCCTTTCCTATATGGCCCTATAATCTCCTTGAACATAAAATTTGGTACACTACTGAGTTGTAGGATGTTATAGTACAGGTTCTCGTATGTCCTGAGTCCTCACTGACCTTGAAGGGCTAGGGACAAAATATTGGTTATCCTTGTAACCCTTCTTTTTCTCTTAATTTTTTGGTCTGTAAACTTGAGTTATTAACCTTCCAGAAGAGAATCTTAGTGATACTATTACTCTATAACATAGGTACTTGAGCTTAATAATATCACAATCCTTCTGAATATCAAATGCCTTAAACTTAATGTGGAACTGGTATTTTCCATCAATCATTGATATTCTAATAAATCACTATAGAATGTGATTTTAAAAAAGACAAAACAGTTGCACATTTTTACACAGAGATTCAGAAAATGGAAAGAGTTTTAAAGAGATGTTGTTGGGCCAGAGATATGGCTCAGTAGCACACAGAACCTGCTTGGCAAGGGCAAGGTCATGAGTTCAATTCCAGGTACCAAAAACTAGATGTCGTTGTTGTTGTTAGCAGTGGGCTTCTTTTTGTGCAGGTCACACTCTGCCTGTTTAGAAAGACCCTTGGGTGTTTACTAGACTGTTTCAAGTGAAGGGATACATAACATGGCTAAATACATCTAAATTTTTTGTAAAATGGAAGTGAAAATTGTATGGGACTGCTTAATGCTTAATAGTCAGTTCAACAGCTCAGTGACTAATTTGAGTAGCTATTTGTTACAAGATTTTAACATTTTCACCTTTGAATACTTGATATGTTTCAGTAGCTAAACACATTTTAAATAGTCTTTGATACATTAAAAATATGATATTGTTTGTCATTAAATATTCTTTTACCATTTTTATGACTATTTAACATAGTGATTATCATTTTAGACTTTCAGCGTGTTTGTGTCTGTTGCTTTTTATTCTGCTTTCCAGAGTGTTCTAAAATTATATTAAGGACCATGAAGGTAGCTTGGTGTTCTAGGTGCCAACCTGGTAAGTGCAAGAACCTGGGTGTGATGCCCAGTACTGGATGCCCAGCCTGCCAGTGAAACTGGGCATAGTGGTGCGTACCTGTAGTTGAAACACTGGGGAGGCTGAGACAGGAGGATTACTGTGAATCTGAGCTGTGTACCATGACCCTGGACCAAACAAATAAATAAAACTATACTTAAAAGCCAATATTTTAACCAGCCACTAAAGGTAAGTCCTCCCTGAAATTTGGCTTTCCACCCACTCACGTAAAAAAAAATCATTAAGATATTTATGTGAAAATTTAAAATAGAAATATTAATAAATGTGTCTTAAGGCTCATCCCAGGATTAAAAAAATAAATAAACTATTGAGACAAAATTCTATTTTATTCTCAAACCTTCAGATGATTGTATTAGGCAAATTCACCAAAAATTCTCTTTTGACAAAGTAAACATTGAACTGTTTTTATTTAATTTCTTTTGTAGTTATTTACTAAATTTGGTTTATATAGTAGTTTTTATTTTTTGAAATGTACTTGATTCAGGATCTCACTATGCAACTCAGACTTGTAATGATCTTCCTGTTTTCAGTCTTCCCAGCACTAGTATTACATGAATGTACCACCATGCCCAGACTTGGTGGCCAGTGTGTGATGCTGGGATCAAACCTTGGTCCCTGCACTTGCCTAAACAGCTGCTTAATCCACCAACCTATCTTGCTGGCTTTGTACAGTAGTTCTCTATATTATATTTTTTTCTTTATATAGAAGTATTATATGTACTTGTATTTTCCCATTAAATAAGATCACATTAAGGGTTTGTTATAGAATTATCCATAGGTATTCAGGAAGTCTTGCTTGGTTAATATGTTGGTGGGGCCGGTGACACTGCATGTAAACAAAATTTATTTCTCTAGAAAATTTTATATAAATCTGTATTTGTGCAAGCAAACTCTATTGTCATTGCATAAAAGCTCTCCATTTAAGAAATTCCAAAGTGCAATCTATAGGGGTTTTAAAGTTTACAGTATCAACAATTGATGGAAAATACATGTTTCATGTTATGTCTAAGACGTTTGATATTCACAAAGATAGTGATGTTAGGCTCAACTTCCTAAGTTATAGGGAAGAATGTCATTAAGCTTCTCTTCTGGATGCTCAACAACTTAAGTTGGCAGTCCAAATAATTAGAGAAAAAGAAGTGATACAAATGTAGCCAATATTTTGTCTCTAGCCCTTCAAGATCAGTGAGAACACAGGACATAAAAGAACCTGTACTCTAACAGCGTGTAACTTAGTGGAGTCCCAGATTTCCTGTTCAAAGAGATTATGGGGCCACAGAAGAAAGTGATCC
>PVJA010015285.1:0-45714 GCA_004027025.1 Myocastor coypus | reverse complement strand
AAAAAAAAAAAAAAAAAAAAAAAAAGTCTGATCCAATAATGCCTCAGCTGTAGTGTTTAACATGCGTGTGCAGTGTACAAGATGGCAGTGTGTGTTTCAAAGGATAGGTAAGTTTTCTCTAACAGTTTGCAGTAGCAAGTGCTTTAAGGCAGAGCCATTGCTGTGAGATGCTTTGTGTGATGACAGACAGACAGACAGACAGACAGACAGACAGACAGACTTCTAGTCCCTGAATTAAAGTCGCAGTAGAATTTTTGGGTTCACATTTCCATTGGGCTGGCAGGCCTTTAAGGGGCTTATAAGAGCCACTAGCAAGGAAGACTACAGTCTGATACATAGAATGGAGGAGGAAAAAAGTCAGTGAACGACCAAAGAAATCATTGATTTAATTCTGAAGTATAACTAAATTTCACATTAAAATATAGCTATATATCACATAGAAATCAGGATAGCCCTCTAGGTTTTTGCCCTAACAGAGGACATTTACTCACAATCCTGTACCCAGAATTTTCAATATGTAAGTGCAGAAGTATTTATTCCTTTGTCTAGGGTCAGGCGTGGTATTACTTCATCACTGAAGAAATGTTTTTTGAAACTCAGAATATGAGAGATGCTGGAAGATACCCTAAATCCCCTAATCTTAAGGAAAGAGACATTTATGACTTTTTTTCTTGAAGAAGTATTTGTCAAGAACAGACATCACTGAGCCTGCTGCTGTGCCTGATAGGGTGACCTGCTTCAAATCGAGGCACCCGTGCTTTAAAATGATGTGAATGCTGTATAGCAGTTCATGCAGGTTCGTTTACATGTGCTTTTTCTCGCAGATGAATTAGATGGAGCCTTCCACCACACAGACCTTTAATGTTCTTTATCAGACAGAGTAGTTTTGTGGGAAGGCAGAGCCCAAACAGGCTGGCTACTTATGTGCAGTTGCTTTAGCATCTCCATCACACAGATGGTCCTTGTTTCCGAATATGATGCTTATTTAATATCAGATTTTTCCAGCACTAATAAAGCGGGCAGTTGCCTTTTGGTGGCATTGTGACTTTATCTCTGCACTACATCAGATTTCACTGAATACTGTATATTATCGCTGTCATATTCTTTTAGGGTTCTTTGAAAAGCCCCACTTATCCCCTATTCCCATTTTTTTCTGTGTTCAGAAGACACCTTTCATTAAAGAATTTGTATGATGAAATAAAAACCACATATCTTATTCGGAATCTGCTTCAACTCCACGATACGTGCATTTAGGACAGCAATGCTGGGATGCTAAGAACACAACTGAGAAGCAATGTCACGGAGGGTTCACGCGGTGACCGTTCTCTGGAGCACTCCTCATAGGAGTCTCTGTGTGTCGGGATTTGACCATGCGTGCATGCAGAATAATCTGAACTCATTTGTACCACCATAATGAACAGCAGGGCACTGAATCTTCCCTGTTTTATTGGCATTGTATACAGTAAGTTATTAAATTTCATCTCTGTAATACACCTGCAGTAAAATAACAAAACATTGCTGCACTTAAAGAACATGTGTGTGTGGAACAATGCCCTCCCCTCTCATTTCCACACCCCCCCAACAGCTGCTTACAGATTTCAAGATCCATTGTATATATTCCCTTGAGCCCACCTCTAATAATCGAGACACATCTGCCATTGCAGTATTATAGGCATATGTAGTTTTATTGAAAACTATACCTGTAAAAAAATTAAATAACTCCTACCTCAATTAAATTGGCAAGCTACTTTTTGCAAAGATCTGATTGCAGACCTCCTGAGACCCAGCGAGTTCATTTTATTCTTATATTACAAATCGCTAAATGTGTTATTTTTATTTGGTGGAAGAGTTAGCCTTTCTCATGCTTTGATAATAAGATACTTTCATCTCTTTTCACTTTTATTTTCTTTCTCTTCATCTGTACGTATGTGGTGCAAGTATTTGTACTATTATGTATACTGTACAATACTATGCAAGCTGTGTGGAGCAAAGACTAAAGTCTAAGCTCAGTAAACACAGGATGAATAAAGTCAGTGGAAAAGATTAGCATGCAGTTTTAGCTCCTTCAATGATCATTCAAATAGGCCTAAAAGTCACAAAAACAGGATTCAAGTCTTAACTCATCTTGTATGTAAATTCACATTTTGCTCCAAGCTTCTTTGAGAACTGTGATCATCGTGATGATAGGATATAACCTAAAGAAGTAAGTGAGTTGACCAGAGAGCATACGCCCTCTTTTAAGGGCCGTATGTCACCTACTCTTCTTGGGGCACAGATTGAGTATATAATGGATGTAGATCAAGTAAATTTTATCCAAAAATGATGGGATGATCAGTGGTGTAAATTGCAGGATGTCGACACTGACTTCATTGCAGCTAATCATTCCAATACCACAGTTATTTTACTAAGAAGAAAAGTTTATAAGGTTTCTTTTTCTTATCACAGAAAGAAGTCCAAAGATAGATGCCCACTCTATGGAAGTGAAAACATGCACTTCTAAGAGAAAATAAGATTTAGGGGGGAAAAAAAAAGAATCATGGCCGGGCATGGTGGTGCACGCCTGTGATTCCAGCACTTGGGAGGCTGAGGCAGGAGGATCAGTGAGAGTTCGAGACCAGCCTGGGCTACAAAACTGAGCTCAAGGGCAGCCTGAACTGTACAGCGAGACCCTGTCTCAAAAAGACAAAAAAAAAAAAAAAAAAAAAAAAAAAAAAAAAAAAAAAAAAAAAAAAAAAAAAAAAAAAAGAATCATGCATGGATAGACTGAAAAACTCACAGGTGGGGGCGGAGACGTAGAAGCTAGATCCTAAGAAGCGGCAACAAATACATTTCACTAGATGACATCACAGATAAACTTATGTTTATCTGTGTTTATCTGACTACTACAGAGAAGGTGGAAAAAATCAAGAATTGATAAGTAGTCAAGCAGAGAAATAGCTGTGTGTTTAAACAATATTCTTTTCTAATGAGATTAAAACTAGTAGTCATTGGTCCCAGTTGTGGCTCCATAATCCCACGAGATTATGCTCAATCTGTGTTCTCCTAGAATATATTCTGTTTCACTCATGCTTCTCAGGTATTCAAGATTTTATGAGGATAAAGCAATGAGTCTTAGATAAGGTCACAAGCTGTGACCTTATCCTATGACTAGGATTCAAATGCTTAGAGGAGGCAAAATTCAAGATTTTAAAAGGATTTCAACTTCAGTTATATAAACTTTTAAATAGAAAAATACATTGTGAACTCTAAATAAACTTTTTGAACAAAATTTACACAACTGTGGCCTGTACTTTTACTAAAGCCACGCTACTCCTTGAAGTTTCATCAGTATTGTCCTTCCTTCCCATGGGCGTGACCCAGCCTTCTATTACCAGGCTTTTCTTGAAGTGTGTCATACTGAGGTCCACAGCCCAGAGCTGTTGTGAATGCAGAGTGGTAGAGCACAACATCATGGTGGTGGGTTTGCCATGGACGGTGCTGGGTGGCAAAGGAGAAGACCAGCAGTGCCACCACTGCAATGTAGTCCTCAAGGAGCTTTGCTGAATATCTGTACTTAACTGTCTCAGCCATCAAGTCACTAATAAGGACTTGTTTTCAGTAGACTCCCTTCCCTATCCACCACGAAACAAGACTTGCTTGAATTTATTTTGAACGTGTATGACTTGAATGCCACCTTATTGCCAGGGAAGAGCATTCAAGTTTGGGGTTTTGTATGTCAAGGCAGGATTGTTCTGTGATTTGTTTCTAGGGAACTTATTCTTTATTCCCTTTAGCAGATAACACACAAAGCCTATTAGTTCTTAAACCTTTGATGGCCTCTGTTCAGATCAGCTTACAATGCAGATTTTCATCTCATTACACCCTAAGTATTTCAGCTCTCATATTTCATGGTGTGCATTTCTAAAATTCATAGATGCCAAATCGGGGGCTCCTATGGAGTTTTATCCAATATGTCTTCCTTAGTTTTTTTTTCTTTATCATTTTTAATAAGAAATAACAATAAGATAGTTTCAAAACACATTAGTAGCACATTTGTGATAATTGACACATTGCACAGTGTTGTCTTCATAATAGTTACACCAAGCATAGGGTGTAGACATGAATTTTCTGATCGATATTGGTAAGGAAAGAGAAAAGAAAGAGAAAGAGAAAAAAAAAAGAGAAAAGAAAAAATTTCTTTATGTCTTCCTTTGTTACCTGCTGCAAATAACTTTATTTTTGCTCTAGATAGCTATAGGTGGAAATAAAATGCAGGTATCCTAGCTACATGGAACCTCAGACAGATATTAGAGCCTTCTGGAACATCAAACAATAAGGTAATTCATCAGATATTTATTGTGGGTGTTCAGTAAGTTTTTATTGTGCAACAGTACCCTGTGCCCCAGTGAAGACTGAGATTACTATGTAGGTAAAGCACTTGAGCTAATAGAATTGCTACCTGATTTGGGGCTTTAGTACTTGCACCTTTTCAAATTTATATTCTAGTATCTATTTAAAGGTAAACTGTCAGTTAGCTGGCATTTGTGAATAGAGGAAGTCACAAATTTAGCAGATCATTCACTCCAGGACTTGTCCTTTTGGGTCTGAATTCTACGGACTGAATTTTCCTTCAGGCATAGTCATTGCACCTGTTTTCCTTGGTTTGCTCACCAAATCTCATAGGTAGGGAATAACTGGTTTTCTACACCTCCAGGAGTCCTAGTTTTTAGTCTGCCTCAGTTCTGCCTCCATAAAACCATTGACTCTACTTTCCATCTGCGGATCCCCCTGTCTCTACCCTGATGGACCTGTGTTACTCTCATTCCCACTTTTTCATGTTTAATTGTCCCTTTGCTTCCCTGAGAGGCTTCAGGGTCCTGTCCCTAGCCAGGGGTTCACAGTAGCTATTCCTGTCTCTCTTACTTGAGTACTCCCTTGAGGTTCAGTGTTTCTTCACAAGATCCCTTCATTGGCCTGGAGGATCTTTTTCCTCATCGTCTTCTCTTCTGTTTAACACCCTGCCTCCACCCCTTGGTGGTGCCACTAGTGGATTGGGCCTAGGAGTTCTACAATTCTGAGCTGATTCAGCTCAGCCTTTCTGCATTTTACTTTAAGAGAGCATCTAACTGAGTGACCCAGACAGGGCTTGAACTGGCAATCCTCCTGCCTCAGCCTCCCGAACAGCTGGAATTACAGGCATGGGCCTGGCTACCTGACATATTTTTGAACCAGTAACCCATAGACTTGCTTTACAATTCCACTCATGCATTGTTGCTTCCAAGGACCCACCGAGATGTAGCCAGGCCAGAGTGAGGTACCATTCCCCTATGCTTGCTAGCCTTGGGATGCTTCTCCTTGCTAGTGGTCCCAGTACTCTGCATCAGACAGGGGCAGCATCTCCCTCTGTCACCTCTGTGTCCAGTGCCTGATGGGAGGCACACAATAAGTATGTGCTCCTGAGTGGTGCAGGGACATGCAAATGAATAACTGGACCAAGGGAAGTAGTGAATCCTCGTGGGCACGACTCACTCCAGTATTTGCGCCTCCTCTCCTTGGAAGCAAGAACTATTTGTAGTCGTATTTCATTCATAACTCAGAGCATTCACACCACTGATGATAAGTAGCAGAGATGGGCTAAGAAGATCAAGTCTTTGGCTCCAGATTAGCCTTTGGCTCTACTACTTCTTTATCTGTGATTAGAGTTTTTTAGTAGCTTTTGGTCTTCACAGGTAGCTCACTGACTTTTAACCGATTCCAGTCCTTTCTCAGACCAGCTTGGGTAGCATGCATGGAAGGTCTCCCCACTGTTCATGCCAGGGGCTCTCCCTCTCTGTCAGAAAGAAACATGTACATTTATTTCAGAAGTGGGTGTGAGGAATCCAGAAATCTGCGTATCAGCAGTGTTGACCCTGCAGAACCTAAAGAGAGAACATGCCGAATCTCCCTTAAGTCAACACAGATTGCCATAACCGGTGTCTGTTTCCTTTGTAGTTTGCTACCTGTCCATGGTGGTAACTTTGTGTACCTGTGAGTGGTAGAAAGGACCGTGGTCTTGCCAAAGGTGGAAGAGGCCTAGAAGCTGAGGGAGAAGCACAACACCAGCTGCCTTGTGTCCTCTGAGCTTTGCATGCTTCACTGTCCTTGGGCATGGTGTTTGGCAGAGGGTATTTGGGAATAGTGACTATCGTTGTTTAGCTTTTGTTTATTATGTAGAAATCCTAAAAGGTAGAATGCCATAGTCAAGAAGGCCAGAGCATCATGCAGTGCCCAATGCCCCTGTGTAGCAAATGGAAAACTAAAGGGTGGAGTTGTTATCCGATTAGGTCACATCACACGGCAGGTGATGAAAATCCAGTAGCATGATACTGACGTTTTCCCTTGGTATCTGTTTTCTCTTTTCTTCCAAAGAGCAAAGTAGCCAATAGCAGCCAAGACACACATCCTGAAGAAATTTCTAGTCGAGTGTCCCTTTATTCAACTACCACTGAATTGTACTGTCACAGAGCCAGAGGGTGTCGTTTGCTTGTAAATACAGAAATTTTGAAATGTCACTGTAACACTGGAAAAATGTTGTCTCAGAAGGTTGCCAAAGTGACAGAATCCCGACATTGTAAATACCAGCCAACACAAGTGCTCATAAATGACAGGAATAAAATATACTTGACTAAATCCATAATAATCACTGATAACACTGTTTGCCCTCAGTGACCAGGAGCTGTGAACTTGGATAAAAAGCACATGTGTGCAGATA
The DNA here is from genome assembly GCA_004027025.1 of Myocastor coypus. Classification (NCBI taxonomy): domain Eukaryota; kingdom Metazoa; phylum Chordata; class Mammalia; order Rodentia; family Myocastoridae; genus Myocastor; species Myocastor coypus. The sequence goes on along the minus strand of PVJA010015285.1, from coordinate 38,984 downwards.
TCATTAATGTGTCTGAGCCTCAAACCATTCGAGAATATTTTGATGGAAAAGCTTCCTAAATATGTAAAAGCTTTACAGTAACTAAGAAGCAAATGGGTGAGCGAGGATGCCAGTCACTCTAATGGAACTGGAGGGAGCCATAGCTGCCATCACCCCCTAGAGGTGGATAATGCCACCATTGTTCTGCTTAGTACCCAGCTTGAGCCAGGCCCAGTGGGGCACACACTCCTCTATTCCCAACTTACGTGATTCCTAGAAGATCCACTTGCTGCAGGCCCCCGCACATGTAGTGCACTCTATGGAGAAAAAGGTGGAGTGTATTTACAGGTTAGAGACCTCAAGGCTGCAGGTGGCAAGATTCAATGAGAACTTGACTTTGACTCACAAGGGTCATGGTCAGCCCACCTTCCCACCCTTACATTTCTGGAGCCCAGGCTTCGCTTGATAACCACTTCCTCTTTTTGCTTCCTTCCCTTTTCTCTTCTAGCCTAAGAATGGTGCCTGGTTTCCAGGGACTGTGTGCACTTACTTAACATCCAAGTCAGCCCTTACTCAGTCCCTGTGGGGGCCTCTCTCTGCCTTGAGACTCAGCTCTCTATAAATGTGTAGGGGGTAAACAACGTGGGTTCGCACCTTTCCAGTTTTTTAGCTGGTGACAGTGACTGTGGCTGGGGCAGGGGCAGGGCCAGATCAGCCTCAGCATCCCAGGAAGTTGCCCTTTCTGCTCCAGGCTGTGCATGGGGAGAGCTGGGCTGCCTGGACCTCCTGCTTGGCTTTTTCAGACATTTAGAAGGTCCTTTCCCTTCTTTCTCGACTTCATCATTTGTCTGTCTGTGTCTGTCTGTCTGTCTGTCTGTCTTTACAGTAAGCATTGCCTTCCTACAACTAAAAACCTGGGCTTTTATAAGTACTCCTTATGAGATTTCGAGAAAACCACAAAATTATACATTGCAATTTCACATCTAACTGAGATGTAATAGTGATTATACTTCTTGAATATTTGTGCTTCAGTGGAATTCCACAGAAGTGGAAAAGCCTTAAGTCAGAAGATGCACATGTTAGAGTTAGCACGAACAGTGGTGAAGATTTTGAAATGGTCCGATAGACCAAAGCCCCGGAATGTTGGCACACTTTGGTATCTGTGGATAGAGTTTGAGTGTCTAATATGATGGCTTAGGAGAAAATGGGGTTGGGAAGCTGTACTGGCCAGTACCCTAGTGACATGGTCACGCACGCCTGTCATGGGGAGTCCGTGGATGGGGACACAGTGTGTGTGTGTGTGTGTGTGTGTGTGTGTGTGTGTGTGTGTGTATGTGCGCGCGCGTGCGCGCGCGCACACATGAGTCTCAAGGTACTCGACGGCTACTAGGAGGCAGAGCCCACTGCACGGATGCAGCTGATGTGATGTGGGGTAGGTGTTGAGGCTGGAGGGACAGTGGCCAGTCTCAGGCCGTGTCCTGGCGCTGCTCCTGCTTGATGGTCATGCATACACACAGAGACTGAATAGCTTCTTAGATTTTCCTCAGAGAAAGGCAGCTTTGTCTTCCAGGGATGCGCTGGATGGCAGTGGCCGTGAGCACTTTTCTGCAGCCCCAACAGGCACCTGGCTGTGCAGGTCTGTGTGCCTTTCATCTGTGATGCCTGCAAAGCTGTGTGGGCCAGAGGACCACCAGTGTTGGAGCACACGAACCGTGCCCGGAATCCTCACGTTTTCAGAGACACGCATCACCAGTGCCTGCATTTCCCATTTGCTCTTTTAATCTTCAGCAGTCCTTTATAAAAAGGTGTTTTTTTTAAATTTAATTAGAGGAAAAAAATCCTTCGGATATTTTACCTCTGGCATGCTAGGTAGAAGGGACTCAGGAAGGCTGGGAGATAGCTTAGTGGCGTAAGTGTCTGTCTGGCAAGTGCAAGGTCCCAAGTTTGATCGCTGATAATAAATAAATAAACAAACAAACAAACAAACAAATAAATAAATAAGGGACTCTTGAACAAAGCAGCTGTAGAAGGTGCTGGCCAAGTCACAGCCAGGTGTAAATGCCGGGCGTTACATTCAGATTCATCTTTACATAAAACTCGCACATGCTGTTTGAATTCTGTTCTTCAGGATCACGGCTACAAAATTGATCTTCTCTACCTTGTTAGCCCTCCCCTTGCTCCCCGATTCTGCTGCCTCTTCTTAGCAGTTGTGTTAAAAACCAAAAGACTGAGGGATGGAGTGGGGTGCTTTGTCATGTCTGTAGAATGTCTGTCAGGTTTAGGTAGGTCCTTAGTGATTTGGCCACTTACTCGCTGTTAGGCTTCAGTTTAAGAATTTGCTAATGAAGAAAATAACTGCAAGATTTGGAGAATTCACATTTCCGCTCTGCAGGCTGCCAGGGTTTTCCCCTCTGGCTTTATTTTGCTATTCACTTCATCCCCACCTACTCACTAGCCACTGCCCACCGCCCATCTCTGAGAACTTCCTTGTGAAAGCTCAGAATCTTCCTCCTTACAAGGGACTAGCCCCAAAGTGCCCCCTGGTGGCTAAAGGAAGATGGGGACAAGATGAGATAATTTTGAATCTTCTCATACATGTTTCTTGTTACTGATACCTGGTGAGTGTTCTTTCATCATGCATGGGGGACTGCTCTGAGTAGATTCATATATGACTGTATTCCTTTCTAGATCATTTGCTGCAAGATTTCTTCTGTTTTCCTTGGCTGTGATTTCTGTTTCTAGGTATATTGCATTGTCCCTGATCTTTCAGACCAACAGTACTAACAGCACTGAGAGAAAGGAGAGGGGAGGGAGAGGGAAGGAGGAGCAGCACCCACAGGAGTGGTGGAGGTCTCTGCACACTGTTGCCGAGTGCACTGCTGTGAGCAAGATTGGAAGGGCTGTGATTGCGCAGGCAGGGTGATCAGCCAAGCGCTTGTCACCTCCTCTCCTGCTCATTGGCCCACTCATGTGAGCACCACCTGATTGACAGCTGTCTCCTGTCAGAGGGCCATCTTTTCTCTTTTTCAGTTTAACTGCATACAACAGAGACATCTGCGGAGCTCTCAAGCTCTGACAGAGTTGCCCTGTCTGCCAGCCCCCTAGACTCAGACAGCAGCATAATTGAAGACCTTAGAAAATCATATTAACCTGCTGACCCTCTTGACTCTTGGGGTACACTGGCAAAAAAGGAGAATCTCACTGTCAGGTGACTACAAGTGTGTTTTGGTTGATGCAGGCACAGCATACGGTGTCTGGATAAATCAACCTAGGGTACTTAAAACTTTTTAGGTGGTCGCAGGTCAGGAGGTTTCCATTGACCTACGTGTGTTTGAGGAGTTCATGTAGGCCCGCTAGTTCATGGTGGGTTAGACAGAAGGTGGAACCATCTGAATCCTGGGACACCATCGTGATGTTTTGTTTAAAGGTCTTAACTTTATACTTGGCATGTGTCATAGGGCTGGGATGTGAGCTGTCTGTGTTTTGACATGTGGGCGGTACTTCCCCAGCCATGTTTAATGCTGTGTTTTGGGGGACAGGTTTAAGAGCTCCTTCCCTGAGTCTGTGACCTCTGTGCTACACAAATTGAACGACTAACCCAATGGAAATTGTAACTGTGTCTGTCAGACATTGACTGTAAGAGATATGAAGCTGGATTTTGTGATTCAGAAACAGTTTACACTATACAGATATCTACCTGGGAATTTGATAATTTAATTCTTTGTTCTTAATATCATTTATTTGGTACACATTTATGTGAGTTTCTGCTGGAGTTGGCTTGACACACAGAGAAATTGACTTGGTTTGGGTCGTATCTCCTGTATGCTGGTTGAGGATGCTTCCCTTATTTGAAAATGATTTAATCGTATTATAAGTTTAATAGGAAGAAATCATTTCATTACATTCCCTAAAATTTGTACTTTTATTGCAGTTCATTAAAAGGACAGGATGTGGAAATATTGAATATTTTACTTTTATTCCTCCTTTGCTTCATGTAATTCTTCTCATTCTTTATTTATAACTTTGTCCTTAAACCTAAGCAAAAAGAAAAGCCTGAGGCCTGGAGTAATTTATCTGAATTCTTTCTACTCTAGTGTTACACAAACATGATCTTATTTCCAGATTATTCTTGGAAAAGAGCATCATTAAAGTAGCTGGAGAATATTCAGGAAGTAAACAAGAAAAATACCTTTTCCAGATTGTCACTCAGGCCAGCACAGACCAACTGAACAGTGTTGAACACTGTTGAAAATCCAAGTGTCTGTAAACTGGGGGGTCAGTAGCTGAGTTGATGTCTGACTCCTAGCCTGTCTAGGACTTTTTAAAAGCTTTATTTCTACCTCTGCAAAATTTCTTCCTCTGCCTCAGGAGAACCCCTCTAGCTCCAAGTGTTGGTGACTGTCAGGATGGGTAGTGAGGAACGAGGCAGCAGTTAACCATGTTGTACACACCACATACTCTTGGCAGGGCACACGGGAGAAGAAACACTTGGCCCTTGAAGGAAATAATAAACATAGAAAGCATTTGACAGAAAAACACCGCCCACGTTACTTTCTGAATTGCTGTTCAGTATAAATGGTACCTTCTTTTGCTCCATAGAGTAAGGACCTGAGTTCAATCCCCAGTCCCACAAAAAAGGGGGGGGGGTTAGAAAAATGGTAACTTCTTTCTTTTTAGATTGTTTAATCTGGCTGAGCAGGATGAGCAGGGGAGCAGGGGCCTAGTCAAGTGAGGTGCTTGACCCACCTGCGTGGCTGCAGTGCTCTTGCGGGTCAGGTTTGTCTAGCATCCTGACAAAGCTGTGTCAGAGCCTCGGGCTCCCATATTCAGGGATCTCAAAGGCACTTTTCACGCTTCAGTATCTCAAAAATTCATGGTGCATTTGTTTAACTGGCAGGCTTTTTTTTTTTTTTTTTTTTTTTTAAACAAATAGATAACAGTGCTCCTTTTATTCATTCAGTGGCATCTTGTATTTGACAAAGTATTTGTGAAGGAAGTGAAAATTTGCTTAAAACCACCTGAGAAGTGCTAGGTGACTTCTTTCCTTCAACGCTAAGTAAGGTTTTTTCAGTCCCTTTGAAAGATCCAAGTTGCTTTAGGAAGACAGTCCTCTCACAGAGCCCCTTCTCCCAGAACTGTGCACTTCCGGCCCACCAGGAAGATGATAAATGGCTGTACATCCTGACGTAGGAGCAGCATTCTGAACCTAGTAATGCCCACACTTGAGCTTTTTTTTTTGTTTGGTTTGTCTTTTTGAGACAGGGTCTTGTGTCATTCAGGCTGACCTTCAGCTCACTTTTGTAGTCCAGGCTGGTCTCAAACTCACAGCAATCCTCCTGCCTCAGCCTCCCAAGTGCTGGGATTATAGGTGTGCTCCACCACTCCTGGCTTCACTTGAATTTTTCTTACATATTTCTTTGTAGAGAATTATTTCTGGTTTTTATTGAGTCAGAAATGCCTGATAGTTTCTTCAAAGGAAATTCAGGGATCATGACCACTTTCCTACTGGAACCTATCTTACTGGGTCCAGCATTAGGCAAAAGTCAATAAATGACTTAAATGTTTGTACTGTCACTTACCTATAGAGTTTGTTAATAATTTAGAAATTATCTAGCTCAACAGTTCATTTCATGACTGAGTAAATAGAGGAACTTAAACAAATAGAGGAAGTTATTTGTTTAAGGTTGACTTCGGAACTAGGTGGAAGTTGGGTAGTCAGGTGCATATTTTTGGCATCCTTTCCTCTAGGCTGTATATATAAGAGAGACGGGCTTTAATGCAGTAGAAATGGGACTGAGGATAGCATAGATGCTCATATGTTGCTTATGTTTCTGAGTACTGCATGCATAATTGCAGAAGTACACATAGTCAATTCCCTTCGCTTTCTGAACACAGCACTTGTTTTCTGCCTACCGCCCTTTTAAATTCATAGATGGCTTAACAAGGACAGAAGCCAGACTTGTCATCTACAGTTTAATATACACCACAGTTCACGCTGCAGTACCCCATTTGATCATTGTTTTGTGTGAACTTGGATTGTTCAGAATGCTAAAGCCACAGGATCTGGAGTGGAGCCTAGGCCTACACTTATTAGCAAGTTTGGCTAAATACTTTCAGAGTAGGTAAGTTTCAGTGACTTAGTATGGCCTTGTCTGGATGTGTTATGTCTTCAAAGTTAAGTATTTTCACTTTTGAAAAGTGAATGTAGAATGAGTTTTTCTGAGAGAGGAAAAGAGAGGAAGAGAGAGATAGAGGCAGAGGTGGAGGTAGACAAAGAAAAAACTGAGTAAGAGAGAGGCAAGTAGTCAGATAGGCACACAGAGACAGATGGAGAAAGAGAAGAAGCAAATATGAAAGGAAGGAAAAAATTAGGCTTTTAATGCAAATAGTGAAGACATTATGTGTTCATATCATACATAATAATTCTTAAATAATGTTTAACAATATTTTTTATAAATTTAATGATGGTTCCCCAAGATTTTCTGCCCTGTTCTTTCCTTTAAATCTTAATTAACATGCATTTTTTTTATAAGATAAATTTTGTTTCAGACCTCTTGTTAAGAAAATATGCCAAGTGTATATAATACTAACTTAATTTTAAAACTGGTAAATGAGGCCAAGATGACTGGAATCCTAGGCATTGCAAAGGAAGACTGGGATTAGGGCTCGAACTTCAGAGTTTTAATTTTCTCCTGTAGCTCCTTAAGTAATTAATCTTTAAGACTTAAGCCAACTCAAGCAGTAGCATGAAGGATGGAAGTTGGTAAATACTCAGGAACTTGGGGAGCTGGCCCTCAAACCATTGTTAGTCTGAGGTGGGTGACTGTGAGGATATTGACACATGGGAATCAGTGTGGTGTTGCGAGCACTGACATCTAGTGTATACCTGACCTACTTGTTTTGCTGTGTCAGTCACCATTGTAGACACACGTTTGCTCTCCCAGAGCATGTTAAACTCCTAACCCTGCTGCCACGCTATCAGAAGGTGGGACCTGTGGGTGGAAGTAGCTCATGGGGATGGTGCTTCCATATGACCTTGGAGTTCTATGAGAGTAGGAGGGAGTGCAACACTCCTACCCCTTCACACACACACACACACACACACACACACACACACACACACACACGCATACACACTGTGTGGACACCTGAGGCTGTATCAGGAGACAGCTGTCTGCACACTGGGACAAGCTCTCTTCACTATTTGGCCATGCCGACACTCAGATTTTGGACCTCGAGAGCTGTGAGGAAGAGACACGGAAGCTGCTTAGTCCTGGGCATCTTCTTTTAACAGTATTGGTCCATACTGACTATGGCATTATTAAGTGTACAGTTTCAGGTGCTGTTCTTTCACTTTCTGAAGTTTTGGTATTGAAAATGAGCATGGGACTGAGTAAATTAAGTATTCTGCCTAAATCCTGAAGTGGTCCCTGCTCTTCCGAGAGGGGAGGGCCATTTGGGCCATTCCTTCCCTTCCTCCCTGACTTCTCAGGTACATCTCCCTCCTGGTGTGCCTGCTAGTCCTGAGGGGTGATCACTGCCTGACTTGGCTCTGTGCCACAGCCTAGATCCCCCAGTGAAAAGGGTTTCTTAGTCATTTCTAGGTACATTGTGCCAGTTTAGCCTAGCTGCCAGGCCAGGTGAATCCATCACACTGTGTTCTGCATGGCTGAGGCACCTCTTAAAAAAAGTTCCTTACCATGAATAGAAATGTTGTCTGTCAGGGGACACCTCACAGTGGGGAGTGTGGCATCTTTTTTGAATATGGTGTAGAATAACTTAACTGTTTGGCTAGTTTTGTAAGACATGGTTACATCACTATTAAGTATCACCTGTGGGTCTCAAGCTAGCTTCGCCTCAGGAGACCAGTGTCCCTGTGTCTCTCATGGAAGCATTATTTTCTGCATTAGCTTACCCATGCTCAACACTCTATTGGGGGTTGCAAAGGTTGGTGGTATTTTTTTTGTTGTTGTTTTTCAGTACTGGGAATTGACCCCGGTGCCTTTCCATTGAGCTACATTGTGAGGTCTTTTTAATTGTATGAAGCAAGATCTCATTAAGTTGTCCATGCTAGAATGAAAGTTGGGATCCCTTTGTCCCAGCTTCCCAGAGTTCTGGGATTATAGCTGTGCACCACCATGGCTGACTGTTTTTCAACTTTCTGGTTTTGAAGCTGGGGAATGGATCTTCCACATGCTTAATAAGCCTGTTCTATGTCAATGAGCCAAAAGCCAAATCCAAAGATCCGTATAACATTCTCTTTCCAGATGAAGTAGTTTCCTAGAGCTGGTCATCAGTGCTAGAGTTTTCTGGATACCATGTATCCTCCTATAGAGGAGGAGATGTCTGGTGTGTGAGAGGTAGGCCACAGCTCCATTGGTCTGCCCTGCTACTGGGAGGCCAAAGTCAGGCTGGAAGGCTGCACTTTGGAGTAAAGGATGTGGCTGTGAGTAGCCTGAACATCTGGCCTGGGGCTCTGCAGCTGAGAAATGATGTTAGCATTAGCATGTCTTTTCTAGAGGCTTGTGAGGCTAAGTTGAATGATGTAATGCATAGAAGACAATTAGAAGAATGCTTCTCAGGATTTTGTGGATGTTTAATAATTTAATATATGTAAGACACATGAATACTTTAAACTATGGATATGCTCAATAAGTGGTGGCTGTTATAAAATGGACACTTCTAAGCTAAGCTATAACTTATCTTCCACATCAAGTGAATGAAAGAGGGCAATACATTTGAATAGGTCTTTTTTCTAAAGGTATAGCTGAAGTACTCTTACCAAAACTTCAGTTTTGTCCTGCTCATAAATTTCGTGATAGTCTTTGCAGTTCCCTGATATTAAGGTGGCCATTCTATTTTTATTTATTATTTATTTTAATGAGAAAAAATAAATTAATAGTGCAACAGTTTCAAAACAGGTTAGTAGTACAGATATAATAATTAGTACATGGCATATTGTTGTCTTCATAGTAGTTATTCAGAGGACAAAGTGTAGACATGATATCTTCTCTTAACAATTTTAGTACAAACCTTTCCTCTCAGTGAACTGAGGAAAGTAGCTGTCTATCTATCCTATCTTGTGTGTACACACACACACACACACACACACACACACACACACATTTTCTTTTAGTGCTCAAAACCTTATTTCATAGTAAAAGAAAAATGAGCATAACATATTCAAAGAAAACATTTCTTTCTTTATAAATGGAGACATTAAAAGCACATTTCTTTTTAACATATTAAAAGAAAATAACTTGGCAACATCAATGAAAAGTTGGAATTTACTCCTTTTAGTCTATGGAGTAAAAGGGAGATAAACACTAAGTTTTCTAGCACTGTGAAGTAGTTAATGGCAGCCATATTGGGGCTTCTGCACCTAGTCATAACTGGTTTTGTTTCAGACCAAGTTTGTTGCGGTATGGAATTGCCCTTGATTTCAAATCATCGCACAACTTAGTGAATTGTTTTGTCCATATTCATCACAAAAATTCAATAAAAAAAATTTAAAGTGTAATAGAGGGCTGTAAGGCATGCTGTGTCTGCTCCCTAGATAGTAGTGTATTGAAATTTCTTTGTGAAATACTGAGGTTGTCATCAACAAAGGCTATGGCGCTTCATCAGCCTCTTTGCATCTTTTGAGGGATATACCTAGGTGGCTATTCACTTTAGTTCTGTGTAAGTATAGCTATTTAAAATATCATTTATAGGGCTTGGCAGGATGGCTCGGTGGTCTAAAGCGCCTGCTTGGGAAAGCTTAGGTGGCTGCAGGGACCGTGGTTTGATCCCTGACAACACATGCTGTGCCAGCCCTGCCCTCAGGGCAGGCTGAGAGGGCCATAAAAACGAATAAACAAACAAACAAAAGTTCTGAAACAAGAAAAAAAATACCATTTATAAAACTCACCTATGCTGAGTTTGGCTCATGTATTTCTAGATGTAATGGGACAGAGGGTATCACTATATATTCCTGGAAAGATGTACTTGCTACATTGAGGGATAGGAGACCTGTGTCATGGCTGTGATGTTAGCAGTGGTCACGGGAGACTTGGCTAAGGCTGGTGAGAGAATGCAGGCCTAAGCAGAAACAAGAGCTGGTGTCTCACCACCGGATTGTCCCCATTTAGGCTCAGACAGAAAAGGTCTAGTGTTTTTACGTCTCATGAAGGACTGCTTTTACCCTGTCGAGTTCACCAGTTAACTCAGGCTTTGGCACAATCATAACATATTTGTGGAGAGTCATTTAATTGCAAACCAGGAATGAGAAGGTTGGATCTAGAAGAACTGTTGGGTATGCAGGTCATGCCGGAAGGACATGAATTTCCATCGTGTACCCATAGTTTAGCATCTCAGCTCTCACAGGCCCTGTTGTTACTCCAGCTTGCTGTATGCACCTTCTTCCTGACTCACATTACTGAAAGAGTGGAGGTAGCAAGTCCCTGCCAAGATTTTCATAGGAAAGATAAACATGAAGTGACTCTTGGAAGGAATGACTTTTCTTTCATTTATAAGTAAAGCATGATCCAATACCTGATAGTGAAACTTCCCAGCTGTGTTTCAGCATAAACGGCAGTAAGGTATCACAGTTCTGGAGGCCAGGTTTTCCTTGGCTATCAAAGAGGTCAGTAAGGGCAGGTTAGCTGTGATAGGAGTGTGCCACATCCCAAAGTCAAAGACTGGGAGGTTAGGATGTAGACACGCAAGGGAAAAGGAGCTGAGGAGCCCTTTGGAAAGCTGCAGTTGTGAGTGACTGAGAAACGATATCTCTTTCAGTAATTAGGTTTGAGTAGGAAGAAAGGAGAAGTGACTGGCATCATGTTGTAATGCAGGAGTGGAGTTGGAAGTGAGGGTCTGAATTCTAGTCCTGCCTCTGAGCTAGCCAGCATTTCAGCCTTCTGACCCCACAGCCCCAGAGGCCACAGCGGACAAGTCCTAAAACCCACTAGGACAAAACTACATGACATGTTCTTTTTCTTATTTGTTTGTCCTTAAAAATTGTAAAGATAATGCTCGGATTTGTTCTTAAAAGTGTAGGCACTGAAGTCTACTGAATAAAACATCAAGCGTAACAGTATTGCACTTATAGATTTATTAGTTCAGAAAATTGCTCTGGACTTAGAAAATTTCCCATTCTTCTACGCCTTATGTATAAAAGTTTTCTTTAGTGACTTGAATAAAGTTTTATACTTGTTAAAATTTCTTGTTAATTCTATTCTATTAGGTATTTTATGACTTTTTTTATAAATAAGATTTTCTTTTTTCCATTAACTAATTTTAATTGGTTACAGCAAATACATAGAAATGTTGTCTTTTTGCCATATATTTATTTCATAATTTATTGAAAACCCCTGGTAGCATTGTAAACATTTTTCTTAGAAAGAAAAATCACTGGCAAAAACTGATAATGTTATCTCTTAAAGTATCTTTCCATTTTATTTGCCTTCTGGCAAAGTCCTACTGTACATTGTTAAAGAAATACTAGAATACAGTGTATATTCGATTGTTCTGGTTTGAGTTGGGGATCTTCAAATGTTTCCCATCATTAAACTTTTTGTAAGCTTCCAGGAGATAAGGAAACTTTCTTATGTTTGGACACCTTTTAAGAAAGTGTGTGTGTGTGCAAGGTTACTATATATATTATCTTAGGAAAAACTCATTTTCCAGCTTTATAATTAGTGGCACAAAATTAAACATGTACTTGTCTTCTAGTGAATGTTCTTAACCTGTATTTGAGATTTTTATGCAGACAAGTTTGTAATTATGTTGATTTGTATTTCCTCTTTTTTGTTTCCAAGATTTACCCAAGTTTCAAAGAAATTTCTTTTAATTTTATTTCTAGTCTGCATGTCATTTTCATTTAATTAATTTAAATATATATATATAAATGCTCATTTAGCTTTTTATATTATATGTGTCATTCATGTAACTTTTAAATAGCTACATATTCTAATGTACCACTGAAGGTATAACTTTTCACTGGATTACTGCTTTTTTTAAAAAAAAAATTATTTATTTATTTATTTTAAATTTAACAATGGTTATATTACATATTTTCATCATCGAAATATAACAATGGTTATATTACATATTTTCATCATCGATCAGTTTAGATTAATAGATATAGGTATATAAGATTGATCAAACAATTAAACATTAACAATTTCAATAAACATTCCTTTTTTTTTTTTTCTTTTTAAACAGTTAACACACTGCATATTGTCCTCACAATAGTTATACAGAGCACAGGGTGTGGGCATGACACACCTTCCAATTGATATTGGTAAGGATAGAAAAAAAAAGTTTATAGAGTTTTTATATTAGGGAGACTATATGATATTTACACATGTAGGTCTGGTTTATTTCACTGGATTACTGCTTTGGTTGAGTCTTATGAAGCTTTTTTTCCTGTATTTTTATCATTATGTTGTTAAAAGGGACCCTGTGTTGTTTTATTTATTTATTTTTTTCATTTTTTAATACAGTTCAACTGGGAGTTGAACTCATAGCCTTGGGCTTACCAGGCAGGTGCTGTGACCCTGAGCTACTTCCCTGGTCCTTCTGTATTTTTAAATAACATTTTTTAATTTCTATGTAGTCCAAGAGCTATTAAAATACTTTTAATAATTTTTTTCTTCAGAAAAATAATTTTCTTGGTATCAATATAGCTTTCTTTTTATTGCAGTTTGGATGGGGAAATAACCTGGATATTTCCTACTGTGGGGTGGATTCTTTGCGGCTTAATAGTTTCTTTTTTCTTCAAACCGTTGCATGTGCACTTGGAAAGCATGAACACCCTGTTATCTCGATTTTAATATACTAAGTTAAAATTTTGAGGTATTTGTTATGGCCCTCCACCTTAGTTATGGATTCATCAATTTCTCATGCATTCATACTTTGAAAATATAACTCAACATTGTCATAGAAGTAAAACTTCGTGAATATTTTATGTTTTGACAAGACTAAATTTCATCATCATAAAATACTCTTTTTAAAAATAAATTTTTGCCTTGAACCATCCTTTAACCTAAATGTGGCTATCTTTTCTTTTTGTAGCTTTATCTCATGTGCATTCTACTTTTTTATTTTCTGTTGTCCATCTATTTTATTCTTTGTGGTCTCTTAACGTATCTTATAATTCCTTTCCTTAATGTAATAGTCACTGTAAATTTAGGAATATAAACACAATAAACAAGATTATATTGTAGTCATTAGTGTATGGTGAACTTAATTTTGTCAAGCTAATTTTTTTCACATATTTTAATATATCTTTCTTTCTTTTTTTTTTTTTTTTTTTTTTGCGATACTGGGTATTGAACTCAGGACCCTCAGGACCTTTTGCTTGCCACACAAGTGCTTATTCTACTGAGCTATCTCCCCAGCCCTTAAGACATTTCTTTATGAGTTGGGAATCATACATCTTATTTCTTGTGAAAATTACTTTCAATTTTAATACGTTACATGTTTCTACGAATAGAGTCCAGTGGCATGTCTTTCTTAAATACGATAGCAAAGAATCTTACATATCTTAATCTTTTGTCCTTCTACCCATCCCTTCTACCTCAGAGTTGAAATCAGTATTATTTTTTTGTATGTGCTATTTTGTTTGTTTTAGTTGCATAAATAATTACGTGGACCTACTAGGATTTCTTGCCCAAGGTGCTCTTTTTGATGAGCCATGCTGCTGTTTTTGGTGGGATTTCTGTCATTGTGCCACTACAGAACCTTATGTCGCGCTTATCAGGAGTTTGGGATTACAAAAGCTTCATGATTTGTATATTTTCAAAATTGCTATTATTTTGCCTACCTCTTCACATATATCTTTGGTTTTATATATACAATCTGAGTTTTAAAGTCATTTATGTACTTCTTCTATCTCTTTTGTCCTGACTTGGCTAGCAGTCCTCAAGTGCACTTTATTTAATCACACTGTTGCATCAGACCCTCTCCAACTTCATATACTTTTTCACCTTAGTATTTTTTTTTTTTTTTTTTTTTTTGAGACAGGGTCTCACTGTGCAGTTCAGGCTGGCTTTGAGCTCACTTTTGTAGCCCAGGCTGGTCTCGAACTCACAACGATCCTCCTGCCTCAGCCTCCCAAGTGCTGGGATTACAGGCGTGAGCCACCACGCCCGGCTTCCACCTTAGTATTAAATGATCCTGGATTTCGCTTTTTCCTGGCATGGCTCATGATTCGGTTTTCCCCCCGCTTCTCTGGTTCTGTCTCTCTCTCTCTGTCTCTCTCTCTCTGTCTCTCTCTGTCTCTCACTCTGTCTCTCTCTCTCTCTCTGTTGTTTATGATGTGGAGATATGGGGCTAGAGAAAGAGCAGAAGCATCCCTTTAATTTACTGTTCTAGGTCAGCCTTTTAACATTGGACTTAACACATTTTCAATGCATTTAAATACAGTACCTTGTAAGAAAACAGCATAATGTTATTGCTCTTATTTTATAAATAAACAAAACTACAATGAGGCATTTAATTCATTTATTCTATTGTTTATCAATTCATTGGCTCTGTTGATATTATCTACTGCATTGTCCTTCTGTCACCACTATGCATCTGGGAATTGAACTTGACCTTGTGCTTGCCAGGCAGGCAGTGTGCCACAGAGCTGTGTCACTGGTCCTTCGACTAGCTGTTGTCTCTGAACAGTTTCTCCAGGCCAAGTACACAAAACACTGACTTCTACAACCTCACATTGAAAGCAGAGGCAAGTGGGTCATGATGGAGACCTGAAATAGTGGCTCTAAGTAGGATGACCTTTGACCACAGGCATGCCTGAGACATAAGGGGGTGCAGGGAGTCTTAGGGTAGACAGCTGCCCCAGACAGCAGAGCAGAGTGGAGTGCTGCCAGCATCACCTTGCCTGCTGTCAGCATTGGGTGAAGGAGTGCTGGTCTCTCTGCCTCAGGTACAGCGCCTGGCTCTTGGTTGCCACTTAGAAGAACACGGAATGGTTGAGCAAAACAAATGCCCTTAACCGGCACTGTGCCCCCCACCCCCGTTTTTTTCTTTTGTTTTTGCTATAATATCAGGTCCTGGTGCTGTGTGGCCCGTGGCCCATGGCCCCACAGGTGTGGTTTCTGTGTTTGTCTCAGCATCTGTGTGGGTAGGTACAGTTGCCATCTCCAGTCCACAGACGAAGAGGCCAAGCTACAAGATCCAGTGACTCCTCCTATCTCCCTGGTGCTCCCAGGAAAGAAGACTTGCCAGCCCTTGGGCTATTGTGTGCCAATTACTCTCACCTCTCCTTTCAGACTCTTTTTCTCAGCACATCTTCTGCCTACTGAGACTAGGTACCCACTAGTGAAGATGTGCCTGCCTGCCTTTTGGAGGAGGTATTAAACCACATAAAAAGGCCAGAGAGGAAATTAAAAAAAAAAAGATAAGGAGCCTCAATAATATTAAAATACTGGTCACCTGTGTAATAAAAAGCCTTGATTTTGTAGGTGGATTATTCATTTGGAGTCATTAGGCATTTCTTTGAACCAGACCAAGTGATATCACAGGGTTTCAGTTCAGTGCAAAAGTTACTAGAAAGGCAGCATTTTCCCCAAACATGATTACAACGTTGCAAAACACTCTCAAGTTATTTATAAAAGAAACAGTTTGCACAGCGCTTTTAAGTATTTACATTCCTTCTCTTCCCTCTTTTGTTCCTGCTCTTCCCTGCCCTGCTCACTGCCTGACCCTGAGTAAACATTCCCTAGCTTCCCATATTTTGGCTCCTCTCCTTCCCTCAAATCGGTCCATCTGATACCTGTGGATAGGGGCACCATTACCCCTCTCCACACTGAGGGCTCAGCAGCAAATCCGTTATCCTGACAGTGGCCTGCAATCTTTGTTTGGGATAGTGTCCCTGTTGGTTAGTAGCCCGTTTTGAATAAAGAGGCTGTGTTAATGAGGTTGAGTTTTCCCGGCTTTTTAATCTAACATTGGTAAGGTGGTGGACTGCACCACGCTGAGGGCCTCTTCTCCTCTGCTGTGGGGTCTCCCGGGCTGGTGCTTGAGCTCAGTATAGGGGGTGGCAGGTGCTTCCCTTTTATCCATTGCAGGATGCAGGCAAAACTTTGGTGTTGTCCTTGTGATTAGAAGCTAAAACTACACAGCTCTCTCTTTTCTACTGCAGATTGAGGGGCTGATGTTTGAGCAGTGGCCAAGTAACCCAGTTTAGTGAGTGGCTGAAGTTTGACTTTAATAAACATTAAGGAATACATTTTTTTTTATTTTTAGCAGCTTAAAAATATCCAGCTGCTGCTGTTTCCCCCCTCATAATTTTTTTAACCTGAATGCCAAAATTAGAATATTTAAATATTTTAAAATTTCCTGGTGAGCACCTGTGCAAGTGTGAAGCATTATGGGCTCTTCAGGAGAGCTTAGGCATACAGAGCGGCTGCTGCGTCTGCGGTAGTGTGCGCTTCCTTACTCAGACTCCATGGGGTCCCTGACTCTGTCCAGGAGCTTTAGCCACTAGTAGCCCACTTGGAAAGAAGCAAACATTTTGGGGGGCCAAATGGAGACATGAGTGGCCTAGTTCCTTGAGTTGGGTGTGACTTCTGAGCCTTACCCTGACTGTCTGCCTTGACTTCAATCTAGCATTGTCTGAGGACTATGTCTCTACTAGTTTTTTTTTTTTTTTTTTGCGGGACCAGGGTTCAAACTCACAACCTTGCACTTGCCAAGCAGGCACCTGTGCCATGGAGCTATCTCCCAAGCCCCTCTACTAGTTTTTAAAGTTCTAATCTTTGCTATAGAGGAATCAGCAACTTTTTACTCTATGGCTGATGTTCAGAAGGCTCTCCAAGTCCCAGTCTCTTTCCTTAGATTTAAAAATATATGGTTCATTTTATTAACACATTAACCTTTTTTGTTATGGAAAATATTGAATGTGGTTGAAAAACAAAGAATACTGTAACTTTTTCTGTTCTGTCTCTGTCATCCAGTTTAACAGAGTACAATTTCCTAGGCTTTTTACATAACATCCTCTCCAGTTTGTGTTTTGAAAGTATTGTAAAGCAAATCTTACATAGCATTTTATTTCATCTAATACTTCAGAAGCATCTCTGACATAGCCCTTCTTTGCTTGGCATAGCCACAGTGTCACTGTTGATGTAAGTAGTCTGTGATGAATTCTTCACAGTGCACTGGGACTTTCTCCAGTCGTATTGCCAATGTCTTTAGACACTTGGCATGTTTGGACTGGACATTTGATTATCATAGCTCTTAAATCTTTGAAATATTAAATTGATGTTAATTTTCCTGCAAAATGTCCTACCTCATGGATTTGACTGGTCGTTTTCTCCTAGTGCTCTTTTAGCCTGTTACTCTCCTCTGCATGTTTTGCATAAGCCAATAGCTGGAGCTAAAGGATTCATAAGATTTTCTTTCTTATTTCTTTTGTGGGTTCACTTTTGTTCTTAGTGATCTTGCACACATCAGTTTTGCTCCACAAATACTGTGACATCTGGTCATCCTCTTTTTTTGGGGGGGGGGTCTGGTTTAGCCCACTCCAAGGGCATGGCTAGCAGGACATGTTGTGCTGGGGATCGAACTATGGTCCCCTGTGCCTGCCTAAACTTGCCTAAGCAGGTGCTGTAGACCACTGAGTTATCTTGTCAGCCCTGGTCATTCACTTTTGACAGTGCTTAGATGGGTCACTGATTTCCTCTGCTAGTCAACTTGTCCACTCCCCGAAGGGTAAAGATTCCCGTTCTCCATCTCCTGTTGGTTTCAGAATCTGTTGCTGATTATTTCTTTGGAGGTTTCAAATGGTCATAAATCAAATTTAATAAAAGTTCTCCTTGAATCTGGAATGCTTGATCATTTGTAAATGCCATTTGCATATTGTATAGGTTTTACGTTTTAGTATTCTACATTTTATCTTCTTTTTGAATATACAGGATGTCTTGCAAACCTGTCTCCACCAGAAAAGGAAAGCGTTTAAAGTTGTTTACTTGTTCTTGTTTTCTTGCACATCCTTATGTATTGTATTTTGTCCTTGATGCTTAGAACAGTTCCTAGAACATGGTAATAATGTTTATTAACTAAATGACTGTGAACACTGAACATGTTCTCTAGAGATACCATTTGCTTTCTTGAGTACATTGGTGATAGTGCACCCAAACAGTAGGCTCCTGAAGCTTGGTTAAACTATGGAAATAACCTCGAGATACCATGCTTTCTCATCTCCTTTGCTCAGGCTTGGCCACTCAGGTAAAGAAGCAGAACTTGTCTATGTTGGTAAGAGGAAAGAGGGTGAGACTTACAAGCTAGCTAGACTTGTGTGTGTTTGAATGGGCGCTGCATAGAAATGAACAAATCAATGCAAATATTGTACACATGCATTCTCAAGACCCACATAGGTGCTTTGTCCATGGTTGCTCAAACAGATCTATAACTGTGGGCTGAAACATTTTAGCAAGCACTTAGTTTTGAAAGTGAAACAGCCATGTTGGAACAAAGATTATGGGAAGTCCTGATAGACGTAGACCTCTGTAGCACACGAGGAAACCCCGGGGTAGTTGAGCTATTTCTTATTAGTGGTACACGGAGGTTTTTTTCAGAATCAGGGAAAGTCAAGTTTCTGATTGGTTCCTCAGTTTGCACATCAAAACCACAAAGAACTATTAATAGCTACGATTAGTAACTCTGAATATGGAAATGTTTTCCAGCCAGTTGTACAATAATTTTGTAGCAAAGTATCAAGTCCAGGGTACATTATCTGCCAGAGGAAAATAAGGATTCGGATAAACTACATATCTTTGGCAACATTTCTGGTCTAAGCAGGCTAAATGTGAATATTGCAAGGGAACTTCAAGCAGGTCTATGTGTTGACGGTATCTCTAAGAGTAATTGATGGGATGACTGCAGTAAGTTTCCCTTTAAACCATGCCTTGTGCATGTTAAAAGGAAAGGATGTTTATAGGCCATAGTCCTTTATTTAGAGCACAGTGTATATTGGGTAGCCCATTGGAGTTTGAAGCAGCATCAAATAATAACATTATTATTTTTGTACTAAAACATGTGAATAATCATAATTAGTTAAGATTTTTTAAAATAAGCATTATGGATATCCCCATATCAGTATTGTCAATTCAGGTCACGTTTCAAAATGACAAAAAGTTTTCAGAAATTCTGAAAAAGTAAAGGAAGATTATAGACCTTCACATGAACAAATAACTAAATATCAACATTAAAAATCCATCAAACACAAATAAATATCATTACTAGCTATTAACAGTTTTTAAACCACTGATATAAGTGACTTCATTTGGTCACATAAGATTGAAAAACTTATCCACATGGCTAAAATCTTTTTTAAACAGCAAATTTAGAAATTGGGAGTGGTGGCCTATACCTATGTTCCCTACACTCTGGGGAAGCTGAGTCAGAAGGATTTCTGCCCAGCCAGGGCAATTTGTGAAGAATCTGTGTTTAAATTAAAACAAAACAAAACAAAAAACCACCCTTTGAACAATAGCATCTCAGTTCTACCAATGCTGGCCCATTTACCTCTTGCCTCCTAAAGCCTACTTGGCAGCCATGGGCAGGCCTCCTCTGCAGGGCGGTCCTTGCCTCAGGAGAAGTGGCAGGAGGCAGCACCACCCAGTCCTGTGCTCCTACCCTACAGGGAGGCAGGTGCTGCCCAGAGCCTCTGCACAAGAGACCTAGGTAAATGCCGGAAGGAAGAAAGCCACCACAGAACTTGGGACCTGGCCGTGGGAACTTGGTTTATCTGCAAATTCCAATCCTGGCTGTTGCTTTGTCATTTATTAATCAAGACATAATCCACATATGGAAAATAAAAATGAAAATCATCAAGTAGTCCTGGCCCTTTCATATTGACTTAGAGTCTTTGGCTTGTAATACATTCTGTAGAAAACTCCTGAATAGCTGATAAAATCCCCTCATGGTTTACACTTGAGCTAAGCATGTGCCAATTTAATCAGATTAATCTTCACTTTGTGTAACCAAAATTCAACAGTTTTTTTTTTTCTAAAATGAAGATAATCTTAATTTTGCCTTTTCTCACTATCTGATGTCACTTTGCAGAAGTCTATAAATTTCCATGATTTTATTTATTCATTTTTGTTACTGTGGAGTTTAAATCCAAGACCCCTGCACAGAGATGAATCCTTAGCCACCTTCTTCTCCTTTTCCTTCTCCTCCTTCTCATCTTCTTTCTCTTCTTCCTCCTCCTCCTCCTCATGCTCCTCCTCCTTTTTTTTTTTTTTGGCAGGGCCCAATAAATTGCCTAGGCTACCCTAGAACTTGTGATACTCTTGCCTTAGCGGTAAAGACAGCTAGAAATATAGGTGTGCACTGTTGTGTACAACTTAGAATGTGATTTATACAGTGTAAGCCACAGAAGTAAGAAGTATCCTATAGAACATGATTTGCCTGTGGATGGAGGAATTATAAAGAATGGTTAAATATGTAGATATTTCAGAAAAACAGGTCAGAACCTGCTGGATCAGCTTTTAAAGTCATACTTTATTGTTCAGTGTAAACATACCACCTTATTTCATCTCTGTGCTTATTTAATGAAACTACTATATTTTCCTAAATTTTTACAAAGTAATGGATTGCTGTGAACATTTATGCATCTATCTTTTGTATACTTGCCCAGTTTTATTGAAATTCTAAGTCAAAGGGCATGTCCTTTTAATATTTTGCTATACATGCCACTCAGAAAGCTTATGCTAGGTTATGTTTTCCTAAGCCGTCTATGAAAGTGACCTACACTGCAAGTTAAAATGCACCCCATTTTAACTTACAAAACAACATTTTTTAATTTATACCTGAATTTCAAATTTCTTCTTTTTGAGTGAAATAGCTTATATTCTTCCTCACTATATATTCTTTTCTCATTGCTATTAGGAGCCTTTGTTTATTAAGGGTATCTATGTTTCTTTCCTTATAATCACGTTTGTTGCAAAGATTTTTCTGCATGATTTCGTGGCTTGAATAATGGTTAAACACCATATGTAGTCATTGGTTTCAACACTTTCCTCTCATTTTTCTAGAGCTAGTATCCTACTGGACTAAGGTCTCTACTTTAAAAAAAATTTTAATTGCTTATATTTTTTTCTTTTACATTTTAGCTCTTGAATATAAACGTATTTTGCATGGAGTATAAAACATAAAACTCAGGGCTGACCACATAGCTCAGCAGATTAAAGCACTTGGGATAGGCAGACTCAGGGACCAGGGTTCCATCCTTGGGGTGCTGTGCTAGCCCCACCTCCAGGGTACACTGAGATGTCCATTGAGACTGGGTGTGGTGGCATGTGCCTATAATCCTAGTGCTTGGAAAGCTGAAAACAGGAGAATCACTATGAGTCTGATCTGTGTACTGAGACCCTGTAGACCTTGTGCTACATACATTAAAAAAAAAAAAAAAAAAAAAAAACCCTCAGTATCCTCCCACCCCCTCTCAGTGCTAAACAAAATTTTAGCACCATTTATGCAATAATTCATTAACACTTAATTGCTTTTTATTTTAAAGTAACCTGCCTCTACTTTAAATTGGTCTGTGATGCTTGTTTTCTGATGACAGTACCATGTTATTTTAATCTACTTTGTTTAGACTATATTTGTATCCTCAACTTAGGTTTTTTTTTTTTTTTTTTTTTTTTTTTTTTTTTTTTTTTTTTTTTTTTTTTTTTTTTTCTTTTTCTTGTCTTTTTGAGACAGGGTCTCGCTATGCAGTTCAGGCTGGCCTTGAGCTCACTGTTGTAGCTCAGGCTGGTCTCGAACTCACATGGGTCCTCCTGCCTCAGCTTCCCCAAGTGCTGGGATTACAGGTGTGCACCACCAGGCATGGCTTCAACTTAGTTTTCTTAACCATCTTCATGCATTGTTTTTCCACAGCAACTCTAGAGCCCTTACAATGTGTCGGTGCCCACCCTCTGCCATACCTGCCCTTTTTTCTCTATTTAAATTTGGCTGGCTTCACTTCAAAAAATCTGAAGCCTAATTTCAAATCATCAGATTAATGTTATGCAAGTCCTTTCTGGTGAAGTATTTCTGTGCAAAGTTTAAAGTATTTGGTTCTTTTAAAAATTGATACACAGTTTATTTTCATCTTTTGGAAGTGTTTGTTCTGCGGAGTCCTTGTATGGTTTTGTTGAACTGCTTGTAAACTAGTTCAGCAAGTTAGTACCACATGCTCAGGGTCTAAATATATTTATAATGAGGTATTATGTGAACATATAACAAAAATATACCTGTCCTATATCCTTGCAGAGAAAAGACAGTATTTATAGATACAAATGCTCCACAGTTAGTCTAAAAAAATCTCAAAAATGGCAGACTTATTCTAACTTTATAAAGCCCTCTGGTTACTTAGTGTCTTAGTATCTTCTTTCCGATAAAGATTTCAGGTTGCTTATAAATTTGTGTGCATGAATATTGGAGGGGAAAATAGATCAAGTGGTGCTATTTACTTTGCTGAGGAAAGATTTGATGAAATCTGAGCTCTGAATGGAGTTTCCAATATAAGAAGATGAGGATTTCAAGGGAAGGGACAGTGGCAGCTCAGAGGTGTGGTTAGATACAGAACTGTGAATGAGCTGAACCTATAGAGCTTTCCACAGGTAGAGATTAGTGAAGAAGGCCACAAGAAGTTCTGAGGATGAGCAGAAGGTGTCATTGTCAAAAATTTGTGTTGTAAGATTATCAAGAACAGTGTCAGACTAAACGATGTGAGAACTTTCAGCGCAAGCGATATGCTTTGATTGTTCATGTGTGTGCCAATGTTCTTTGAATAATCATAGGTGAATACTTCCTTCTGCTTCCTACCACCTGATCTATAAAAACAGGATTAATACAATTCCTCTCGAAAGGGAGTGTGAGATTAAATGAGTCAATACAAACAGCAGAGCCTGAAACATTAAATGCTGGGTAGATATTCCTGTTATTTGCACGATTGCTTTGCTGAAGATGTTCTCTGGCTGGGGCTGGTTATTCCAATGTAGGTAGTTCCCTACCATGTCTATTAATAACACCTGGTGCTGCAGCGGGGACTTGGTACTGCGGGAGGGAATCTAACTTCCTCTGGTGTACTGTGTGGATGGAGCAGTAAGAAGGTGATATGTGATTATGGCCTCCCTGGTTGTTTGGAAGTGGCTAATATAGTGGGAATTGGGAAGAAAGGGCAAGGGTGGGGAGCCTCAGCCTTGGTATAAGTGCAGAGGTTTGATGGAGCAAAGAGGGTAATTGAGGAAACAGTCAGTTCTATGTGACACTGACTGTCCTCAGGCTGTCTTGAGAGAAACATGCAGAAGAGGAGTGTTCATATCCTGAAAGCCTGCACTGGCTGGTAGCAGGTACTCATGACATGTTTGTTGTGTAGTGCTATGAAAAAGGAAAGAGAGGTTTGAAAGGTGCACAGGGAGCTGAACTCGGCAGGACAATGTAGTGGGGCTCAATATGTCTTGTAAAAGTTGTTATGCTTTCATCTTAGAAAAGGGTTCATTATACTACACACAGGGCCCAAACCTGGCTCACTGCTTTTTAATATATAAAGTTTTATTAGCACACAGCATGAACTGTTATGTCTGATTTAGTAATTTCTTCAGAAGAACTGAGTGGTTCCAGGAAAGATCATATTGACAGCAAGACTGAAATATTCCCATATCTAGTACTTTAAGGCAGTAGTGACCTGTTTTAAAACGCTGTTCTTAATATTTAGTTTTACCTTTCTCTAAAAATGAGCATAGTTGTAAGTGTTCATACATGTCATTGCTGACATAATCTAAGAAAGATTAGGCCATATTGTTGTCTTTCAAGAAATGTCCCAAAATTTCATTCTGGGTTGAAGTTTAGTTTTTAAGTTGTTGCTTGCTTATCTTGTTTCTGTCTGTAGTTGTAGTCTACCATGGTGATTTCTGTAGTTTCAATTCTATTGAAGCTAGCTGGTTATTAGTAGTTCTAAATAATATATGGTCCCTGCTGCCTACGGAGGAGAATTTTTTTTTTTTTTTTTTTTTACCAGCTGTCTTAAGTCTTAACCTGTTTTGTATACTGAGTTCTTCAGAGTGAGCATCCCTTTAAAGTTCTCCACAGTCTGTCTTTCTTGCTGTCTTTGTTCCACTGTTCTGCAAGTCTCTGTCTTTTCTGCTGAAGGTATATTTGGTCACTGAGTCTCTTCCTCCTCCCTCCGGTTGTGTTGTACCTGTATTTCTGCAGCTGTCCAGACCCTCCCGAACCTAGCTGTTTGGTTGAATGATGATTCATTCACCTTTGACTGTTCCAATATACTTTGAAGGATTGAGAGGATACTTAAGGAGCAGCAGTTTTGTGGGCAAGATGCATTATGCCTTCTTTACATTACCAATAAGATGTTAGGCTTGTATCAAACACTCAGGAGGTGAAAAGAGCAAAGCTAAAAGCACAAGACTAAGTCTAGAATGTGGGAGTTACGTGTCTGCTGGGAGAGCGGTGGAAAAGTTATCTTCATGACAGTAATGTTTGAAATCATGTAAGCATATTCCGTAGTTAATTAACCAAGCCCACTGGCGTTTACCAAGGGCTTGGTCCGTACTGGGGCTCACTGTGCCAGATGCCAGCTGATGGAGCTCACTTTCTACTCTTGAGGGATGCACGTACTAGAAGAGAGAAATCAGATGCACTAACAGTGGACTTGCGTACAATGTGATAAATGCTATCACAGCTGAATTTTTTCAATCAAGGGGAAGGAAAAGTCTAGGTGGAAGAAGAAATAAGACAGGGGAAAAATAGTAAAAATAAAGAACAATAGTGTGAACCTTGTTTTAAAAAATGGTTATTGACACATTGTGCAAATCAAACTAGAGGTGACTTGGGTGTAGAGACTAGGGTGTAGAGAGAAGAATCGAAGGCAGTGGGAATTTCTAGGCACAAATATTGGATTTTAGCAGTTCAGACCCACATTATTTAAAAGCCTAACCCTTCCTTGGCTTGTGAAAGGATGTATAGTATATTTGTATGATGCTTACATATAACACATCTTACTGTCTCATTCAAACTTATACAACCTTATAAACTATATGATGCATTAACATCTGTAAGATAGTTTACAACTTATGTGATAATATTCCTCATGACTTAGGCTAAATGCTAGGAGTTTAGCTAAGCACTTCATATTATATGATTTAATTCTCAGAATAGGTGAGCATTGCCATACCAACATTTCCTCAGAGAAGAATCTGAAGTTCTCCAAGGTTGAACTGTCTGGTTACTGGAGGAAAGTGGCACTAATGTGTGACCTGCCTGGCTCGCTTGAGTTGGCCCAGCTTCTCTGCAGGAAGCTGTAGGTGTGCGCTCTTGGTATTACAGTGTTTTGTTCTGTTCTATTTTGTTTTGTTTTGTGTTTTGGTACCTGGGATCAAGCTTGACATTGCATTGCTGATAATGGGTAATTCCAAATAATAGTTGGAGGGTGATGTGGGAGAGAAAAATCAAATAGGCAGGGAGAGGGTGCATAGAACAGAGGACAAATACAAGCTTTGATGACAGTCAAGTCTAACTGAGCCCACTGCTTGCCAGCCATGTGAAATCGCTTGGGTCACCTAACCACTGTGAATGTCTCTGTTGGTAGATTCGGGGCTGCAACGTCTGCTGTGGAGTATGTGAAAGACCTGCACTTGGGAGACCCTTGGGTACTAGTAGTGCTGCTACAAGCACATCTTCTTTTCTTGCCCTTGCTCATAAAGGCATATTCCGTATTTGTGTTTGTCTTCTTCCTCTTTGGTTACTGTTACTACTGCTAACCCTTATGTGGTCACTGTTAGTAGCAGTAACAGCAGTGGGAATGACTAAAAGAAGAGATTTATGCTAAGTGAGAAAAGAGTGTAGATAGCAACAGATCCAGTTTCGTTTCCCACAGTTGGTCTCTGTGGTAGGTACTGTATTGAGTTAAACCATGAGCGAATACATCATTTTCCTTTTCTGTGAGCATAAAAACGACTATGACTTTCAAGGCACCCATTTTTGATGAGCCAGTCTTTCTAGATGTACAGAGAATGTTGGAAGTCAACATATAATGCATGCAGGGCCCAAGGTTATGCATAGCTCTGGAGGAATAGTTAGGGCTTATGTAATTTCAGGAAGTTTCGAAGATTACATTATCCATTGACTACTGCTCCAGATAATCTTAATTTCATTACATCTTGTGGCAAGCTTGTCACCTTATTTGCAGGTGCAGGTCTTATTGGAATATGTTGTTTCAGAGATGTTGTGTAGAATGCCATAGACTATATAATTGGGCACCTATGTGAGGTGCTGGGTAAGCTGCATCAGCTTGTCTCTCTCCCCAGGGAGGCAAGTCTCATAATAGTAGTTTTTATAAATCCTTGTTCAAAGGGACAGACATTTATAATAACCTTGAAATGGAATGTTCCCCATGCAGTATAACGAAGACTGACAAGTGACTGTTTGATACTTTTATTTTACTTAAATAGCAACATGGGTAAATATACTTCTCAGCATGTTTATAATAGCCACATGTTTATAATTCTAGGAGAAGTGGCACTAATTCCCTGGTATGTTAACAGGTCATATTCAAATTGTTCTATTTTTACTTGGGCATAAAGTTGCTGAAGATAACATTGTAAGGCAAGTAGTGGTTATACAGTGTCAAATTATTTTGTATTGAATTATATATTAAAGGAACTTCTTGACATGAGCAGGATCTTCAGCTAACAAGAGGAGTTATCTTAAATCCTTATTATTTACATAAAATTTCTTCAAATCCTGTCTGTCAGTCAGTCTGTCTGTCTGTCTGTCTGTCTCTTTCTTTTTTCTTGTTTGCTGATTGTTTCATTGTTTTCCTCTTAGTCCACTTTCCCAATAATAAATGTAATCCCCTTTTTACTATGTAATAGATGACCTAGGATTCCAGAATGGATTTTCAGAAACCACAGGAAAACCTCCTAATTTTAGCGTATTCAATAAATAATGTATTTTTAAAAAATTTGAGAAATAGTCAAATAGGTGAATACATAAATCTCTCTAGCCCTTGAGCAGTTATAATTTCCATACCAAAATGTATGACTTTACTTGACTATTACTGTGTTATATATAAGTAATAGTTGCCATGGCAACCTTTGCATCACATTGTAACATTTAAATATAAAGGTATTATGTTTCTTTTATAAGGAAAGACAATGTCTTTCAATATTTCAATGTTTCATGAAATGTAATTACTGCTAAAGTAAATAATTTTATCCAAGCTCAATCCTTTGCAGATCTTTGACCAAAACTGTGATGTGCTCTCATTTGAATTCTGTGGCCTTATAGAGAAAGCAGAATACATCTTTTTTTTAATGTTCCTTGATAAGTATCACATAAACATTCACTTATTGCCTATAATTGGCCTTGCAAGTAGAAAAATGCAGAATGATACTTGAGGTTATTATCAGTGGCTAATACAGTAATAATAATTTGAATTTATCTAACATCACATACCATATAAGATTTTAACACATATAAAACATTTCTTATATTTATACACCTAGTTGTCTAATTGTAACTAAATTTGACCCTATGTGAGTTGAATTAACAGTAGCAATTTGCTCATGCTTGCAAAAGCAAAATTAAATGAGCCGCTAAAGTAATCTTAGCAACAGTTCTAGGAAAATGACTGCATAAGCTCACTTGATTGAGGTTGTTGGTCAGTTTCTTTATTAAACATGTAAAAGCAAAATAGTCAGTTTTTGGGACGTGTATCTTCAGGCTTGAGACTATCATCGCTGTGTGTAAGCACTGCCATATATAAGCTTTCTAAACATTTTTCATCACTATTTTTCAAAAGAAGTTTTGACAGTCATTCAAATTTTTGATGAATCTTTTAAATAACAATCAGTAGATAATACAATTGGTTTGTTAGTTGAGGGATAGAGGAAGAAGGGTATGTGTTGGACACCAGCTGTGCTGGATGTTTTGCACGTGTTGTTTTGTGCACTCCTGATAATCACATGATCAGTGTTTCAGTGGTTCGGTTCCCTACTATAGAGGAGAATATGGTCTCCAGCAGCCAAGGTAATGCATCAGCAACTAAGCACTTTGCTTGTGTGGTCCCAAGCTAGGAGTCCACCTTACCTCTCAGATCTCAGAGTCTGCCCTCTGAATGTGTTTGTATTCTGCCGACTTGGTTCCAAGCATGATGAACACTACACATTTAAAGTAGACAATTAAAAGTCAGCAAAAGCCATTAAAAGAAACTCTTAGCTAATGATCATTTAAAAATTTTGCATATTTGTCTTCAACACAGTAAAATTTTTTAAGTTTCCTGATGATGAAATGCCCCTCTGCCATCTTGTTTAGGTTTACCGAATCTTTTGTTGAAACCAGGCAGAGACCTGAAATCAAAATAAAGTAGAAACATGTCTTTCTGGACCTTTATTTTTTATTTTTTTATTTTTTTGTTTGTTTATGGCCGGCTCAGTCTGCTCTGAGGGCAGGGCTGGTGCAGCATGTGGTGCCAGGGATCGAACTGCGGTCCCTGAAGCCCCCTAAGCTTTCCTAAGCAGGCGCTTTAGACCACTGAGCCATCCTGCTAGGCCCCATCTTCCTGGACCTTTAAAGATCAGGAATAAAGACTGTCCTGAGACTGACCTTCAGTTTTGAGCTTTGAAGTTCAAAAGTGGACAGGTGGAAATATTGTGTTCTTCATTGCCCTTTGGTGCAAGATATATTCTAGGTTGCAGAGTAAGTGCCAGCAGCAGCAAAATTATCGCCCCCTCCTGCTACTACAGTAAGTCAGCAGTGGCCCTTCTGTGGTCAGAATGGCAAATTCAGCAGCAGCTATTCGACAGGGATTTGCAGAAGCTTCCCCATGACTGTTAGGAATCTTATTCAGCAGTGTCTTTGAAAACCGATTCCATGCAGAATCAACTATGTAGAGATGACCTCATTTGTGATGAGAAGTGTTTTAAATAAATCTAAGTCATACATTTTCTCCCTAGATATTTTATCCTTAACTCTACAGTGACTATTAGGTACCTCTACAAATACGTAGCATTTATAAGTTTTAAAGTGGTTCAGAATTTTATTTCCATATTAATAAAAAAAATCCCTGGCTTTATAGAGTCAGTTCGCCATACAAAGCCACTATACATCCTTTAGGTTTGTGACGAAAGAATAGAATTGCAGCTGTGTGAGCACTAGAATACCCAAACATGAATTAGGCTCACAAGCATTTGGCAATAGTTCAGAAAAGGAGCTTAATCTGGTTTCATCTGAGACTGCTTTTCTCTGTTCTACAACATCCCCCCAAGATATTGTGTCTGATATTGGATCACAACGTAACAAGAGTGACGCAAAATCAGAGAAAGCTCTAAAATCCCAGGGCACATTTTCTTCCCCCAGAGATTCCCCCCCACTTTATACTTATTTTTTTCCCTTTACCAAGTCCCAACTCTAAAATTCAAGGTCATTCATCTATTAGATAAATTAATTTAAGTCCAGAAAGCCACACTGTACTCTGATCTCACTCATATCTATAATTAGGGATAAATAGAATCTTCCTTTTTAGAAATGAACCACCCACCCATTACATTTAAAGAGCTGACTGAAATGAAATAATAGTTCAGAGCAAGATGATTTTAGTTTAACAAGAAAAAAAGTTGATAATTTAAGCTTCAAACAGCTAGTTCTATTTTTGATTACCATTCAGTTATAAATCTAATTTGAGATATATACTGCTTTTCTGTTTCTCAAGTTTAATTCATGGTTTGCATTCTTGGTTGCATAAGCAAAGTTTAGTAGTTGATCAAAGATGTTAAGAATCATCTCTCAAAGGAAATAGGGACAGGGTTGAGACTCTCTAGTCTGAGGCGCAGAGCTGATGGAAAACAAGCAATTTTTTTATTGAAACAGCAGCAATATTAGAATAGCTGTGCTAGAACTGGCTCTGTGCTGGAGAACGGGTTGCGGGTGTTCCAAGACATTCAAACGCAGTTCACAGTCAGTGTATTTTATTGTTTGATAGGTTATTTTAAGACTTGAAATTGTTTGCCTTTGGCTAGAATTAAGGGGAAAGGCTTGTTCCGTCATACTGTGGACAGTTAAACAAAATGCTAAGCCATGGCTTTAAGATTTACAGGCTGGCTCTCTGAGAGGCCACATCTTGGTTTCCAGTGTTTCCTGGCGGATGGGGGCAGCTTACTATGGGGGCTCCCGGTAACCGCAGGGCACGAGGTTACACAACATGAAAACCCTAAAATATTTTATTCTTCTTTAAGGTACCAATGAATATGCCCTTTTTGAAAGAAGATTTAGCTTTTAAATTAATTTTAATTTAATGTAAATTCGTCTTAATGACATGTATATGTAAAGCCACACATAACTGAAAATCGTATCAATTTTTGACTATTTAATTTACCTTAAACCAAAGGTCATTAACTTTTTTAAATATGAAAAGTCAAAGTTTTAAGTCAGTGGATTTTTTTTTTTTCATTTTTCTCATGGCTACAGTGTTAAGTATGTGTCATAAGGGCCAAACAATAGTAAATGGTCATTGTTCATTTTGAAAGTATACTCTATAATAAGAACACGTATTTTTATCTTCAGTTTCCCAAGGGGGGTTGGTGATTAGGACCTGCTTAAGTGTAAGGAAATGTTTATTTTTGTTGCTTTAGAAGAATGATTGTTTTGTCCAAATGACAAAGAAAAAAGAACATGCAGGTCTAAAACGAAAGAAACAGGAATGTAATATTCCTTCCTTTCTTTCTTTCTTTCTTTCTTTCTTTCTTTCTTTCTTTCTTTCTTTCTTTCTTTCTTCCTTCCTTCCTTCCTTCCTTTCTTTTTCTCTTACAAAAAGGATTAACATGAGCCACTAAGTGTGTATGTAAGTGCTATCTGGTCTTTGTACTGTGTCATTCTGCATAGCTCATGGGGCAGCATAGGCAAGAGTGAATGCACCGTTTACTTATGACTGGTCCATGAAGTGATTTTCTGTTAAATTAACAACACTGAGGTCAGCCACAGCCAGTTAGCTGCCTTCTTTTTATCATTTTACATTTTTCACAGCTCTATTGTGAATGCTGCTAAAATTCAGAGTCACAAGTATGTTTGTTTTTAGGCTGACCTAAATGCATTTACTTTCTGAAGAATGAAACATTTGCCACCAAGACCAATAAAAATTAACCAATGGTTGGGCACATTTAAAAGAGAAATAGCATTTTACCATATGTGCTTAGCCCTTTTCAGGGCATTGTACATATTTTTAGAAAAGAAAAAAGTATAGTATCAGTATTATTGGTAAATAGTAAGTTATTGATAACATAATTTCTAGAAGAGTGGAGATGTAATTCAATAGTAGCAAGCATGAGGCCCTGAGTTCAACACCCAGTGCTGTAAAATAATAATGATGGCGATGGTGATGGTGATGGTGATGATGGTGGTGATGATGATGGTGATGATGGTGATGATGGTGATTATGATGATGATGATGATTGATGATGATGATGATGGTAGAAACATTTTCAAAATCCTTTTCTCAAGTAGGTGAGGATTCCTTTGCAGATTTACCACACTGTAAGAAGGATGTGACTTGAGAGCATTCATAGCCTTATAGATAGAAATTTCAAAGAAACTGGATTATGACTTAAGTAAATATAGACTTTGTTAGTAAGAATTGTCATGAGCAAAATTTCAGGCTTAGATTCTGAAATTTCTGAATATAATTTCCGAATGTCAAAAATTACTTGACGCTCTACTTTTTGATTCCTGAATGATAAAAACCTTCTATAAAGAACTGTATTTTAGTTGGTCATTGGGTAGCATTTTAATCTTTAGTTCAAGAGAGGTAATAATCCAGCAGGAGGACATCAGCTGGTAAACAATCTAGTTTCTATCAGGTATTTATGTAGTAAATATGAAGATACTAGTATACTAGTTTATTCAATATGTGCTTTCAACATTCAAGTCTCATCTTTGAAGTTTTATTTTAAAGTAATGTTTATTATGTGTCCCTTGAAATAGTTGCAGGCCGAAAGCAGTGAAGGCAAGCTTGCCAGTAGCTGATTAGCCTTTTATATATTGCTCATCCAACACTCACAAAAATCTCTTGCCATAGCGAGAGGTCTCTTTATGATATTTAGCTATATGGCAGTAGAAAGAAGAGCTTTGAATTTTTGATTTTCCAGCTTATGGGTCATATTTGACCAACTGCTTTCACTAGAAGACATGCCACTTTGTTGAGCTATTTAGGAATCAAAAAGACTGTCTTAATTTAAAACAAGGACCCTTTGTTTTAGTTGGTGACTGCCTTGTGAAATTTTTCAGTTCTCAGCGGGTTAACCAGGGAACAGGGGCAGAGTCATAATTGGCCTATTTAGAGTATTTTGCATGTGAATAGTGTGTTAGTGAAGCATCCCTAAGTCTGTTGTGAGTGACATGGTGATTAGAATTTAGATTAGGGAAAACACATTCTGTACTTTATCAAGGACAGTAATTAGTTCAGTCAGTAAAAGTTGATTACAAGTAACGATAAAGTTAGATTTTTTGGTACTTAATTTTAAAATTTCTTTATTAAACAACAAATTTGTTCTTAATATAAATGGTACTATCTACACTTGTTTTATTGCATATCAGAATAATTAAAAGAACAGTGTGCTCAATGCAGAGTATAATCAGACGATTTATATATTATGGGTAAGTTTGTATGTAGTTTTTAGAAAATGAAATACTATCATATAATCTTCCTTATGTCATCATTTTTGAAAATGTAGCAATTTGTCATACCATGATAAGTTAATGATATTTAAAATTTTCAATGTTCGGGTAAATGTTTAATCTTCAGGGATGTGTTTTAGCATCCGATAGTCCTTGGTTCCCTTTAGTTTAGAATGCTTACTTTTTGTGTGATCTTGAAAGTTAACACGAGGCTGTGAATTCCCTCTCAGCTCAGCTGGCGCTGCCCTCTGTGGGTGCTCAGGGGACGAAAGCCTGAGGCTGTGGGGGTGCTGGGGCACAGGCAGGTTCCAAACACAGGAGACTGTCCACTCTCACTCCCGGTGCGTAGCCGGGGGAGTTGTGTGCACGCCAAAAATGAGATTCTTGTTGCTCCTTGTAAAAGAAGGGCACGAATAGTCCCCAGATATGAGCCTATGTCTAAAGAAAGAAATATTCCTCTTACAGAAGCGCTACTTTCTTAGAAAATTAAAATGCTGCTCATCTGAAAAGATGAAGATATAGATTGTGTAATGAGAATCATCTATCTTCCCCCCAAAAGTACAGAATTAAAAATTCACTCATTTTTGCATAGCATCTTAAACTGCTCTTCTCTTAATTTTGTTTCTGTTATTTCGCTTAGCAGATGCTGTTTCCTCTATTGCACTGTTCTTTTAAAAAGTACTAACAATCAGTTAGAGGGTGGTGAATGTAAAAAAGTAACCTTATGTGTTTATTTATTTTCTTAACCTTTCAGCAGAGTCTCCTTGGAGGGGACATGGATATGGGCAATCCAGGAACTCTTTCGCCCACCAAACCTGGCTCCCAGTACTATCAATATTCTAGCAATAACCCCCGACGGAGGCCTCTTCACAGTAGCGCCATGGGTAAGGTCTTCCTCTCTTTCAGTTCCTCGTTGTTCATTAGTAGGTTTTTCTTTATTTTTTTTTCCTTGCCCTAAAAAAAAAAAAAAAAAAAAAAAAAAAAAAAAAAAAAAAAAAAAAATACCACCCTCTGTGTCCCACACCCACCATAAAGTTTGCCTCAGTTTTCAGATTGGTGACACTCAATTCTCCAGAAGCCCTCTGACTGGATATGTTGGATATGTTACTGACTTCCAGTAGCAGCAAAACTTGCTTAGTGTTTGTTCATTTCTGGGTTTCTTTTTGCTACACACATAAGGAAGCTTTAAAAAAAAATTCAGAGCAATAACAAGTGAATTCCAGTGTCTTTATTTTTATTTGATTTTTTTTTTTTTTTGCTAGAATAAAAGGTGATAGTGGTAATGGCAGTGTGCTGAGCGTATGGTGTAAGAGTCTAGTCTGATCTCTGTGGTGTGCTGGCTTAATATGTGTTAGGTGGGAAAGTGGGCATGTGGGAGCTCACGGCATCTTCATTCTCTTTCAGAGGTACAGACTAAGAAAGTTCGAAAAGTTCCTCCAGGTTTGCCATCTTCAGTAAGTGCTGCTTGTTTTTGATTTTTGTGTTATTTTGGATTAGTATGGAGGAGATGGAAGTAAATGAGATTCTCCGCACACAGAGCAGTGCGTTTATCTAGAATGTGAGAGAGGTGGGAATGACCTGCACACTCAGCCGCCTGACCCACGTTGGCATGATTAATTGCAGGGCCTGGAAGACTGGGTGGTTATGTTGGTATTCCACAGGTTAAGCTCTGAAGAGAGCCTTGAAAAGGTGCCTGAAGTTCAAGGACTTTTACCTGCACAGGCTTTCAAGAGAATGAGTATTAGTTTCATGTGTTGGTTAAATTTTGTGTCAGTATTATGATGATTTATGGATTTGCATGCGAAAGGAGATTTGCAGAGCGGATTTAGGAAAAATTTACATGGGTTTCAGCTCAGAGTACAGGGAGAATGTCTCTATTTTCAAGAGAGTTTGCTTAATGAAGGCTGCAAGGTAGCTGCAACAGTAGCTGTTCATGTCTGTCATGCCAGGTGATGACTGTGAGAATCCAGCTGTGACCAAAGTATTCTGGGTCTTGCTGTTAGCTGGAGCTGTGTTCAGGAGCTGCTGAGGGTGTCCCAGCCCCAGCACAGGAAAGATTGGTTTAGAGTCACATTAATTACATGAGCTCTTAATTGGAATTCTTATGTGTTTTCTTATTTTGGATCATAGATGTTTCATTTAATTTTTTTAGAACTCATCTGTTTCTCATAATTTTTCATTATGTAAAATGAAGATACGATTTCCTCGTTCTTTCCTTATTTCCTCTTTGCTTCCTCCTTTTACTCCCCAATCTTCTTTCTGTGATGTATGTGTACAGAGTTTTAATTTTGTGGACTGCTTGTATTTCAAAAGTGTGGCTACAGGGCCAGAGAAGTGCTTATGTCTCAGCATACGTTCTATTGAAATTTCTAAAACTATTTTACCGATCAATGCTGATGTATTAGTTTTAGTTCATTTTTAATAAATTGGAAAAATAATGGGATTTGCAAATGTGCTAAGATTAGATTAAACCAAACACCTGTGTATTGCACTTGATTTCAGTTTAGCTCATCCAAAAAATTATTAAATGAATAGAGTAAGATAAGTCTTATCAGAAAAAAAACATGAATTTTATATGTCGATCATTACAGACTTGATAATATTGCTGAAGCATCACAAAATTATCCATAAATATGGAAAAGTATTGCGTCAATGAAATTGCCAATGGTATATAAAATAGTCATTTTTCACTGGCAGTAAGTGAGTTGTTATTCTTTGAATGTCTGTTATATTAAAATTGACTTAATATTGTCAGAGGTGTTTATAAGTATATTTAAAGCTTTGACTTAGTGGTAGGTTTAATGTAGATGGAATTTTGGCTTTTAATAGCTTTTATGAGAACTTCAAAAGATGAAATCTGTACAGCTGTGTACATTGGATATATACCTGAACTTAAAAGGACAAAATATTAAGTTCATTAAATGGGCCTCTAAATGTTCTAAAACATCAAAATAACTTTCTGCTCTAACAGCTACAAAAACAAGGTATTGTATCCTATTTGTTCTTCATGTTAAAATTAACTTAGTTTGCTTTTTTATTGCTAAAATGATGCAGAAATATAATTTCTGAGGAGCACCTTAGGGTGATGTTAGATACTGAAAGCATGCTCCACAATTTTCTGAATTAATTATAAATTTGTAAGTATTTCTCTACAACTGACTTCTTCCTAAAGAAAATTTTACTAGTACAGTTTTTTTTTTCTTTCTATGAAGAAAATTTGTGTTGCTGGTCTACTGTGATATGTTCAGAAATACACATGTGTGTTTTCTTTCTTTTTAATAAGTCAGTAATTGGAAATTTAGTTTGTGTGATCTAATTTTTGGACTGTTGACTGTCAGCTTAAGATTAACTCTACAGAGTTTTCTTGGCTAGGTGTTTTAATATTTTTAAGGATTATTTTGGTAAATAGCCCTTGTTTGAAAGCTAGAAAAGGGAAGTTCAATTAAAGTGGACATTTTGTCTTTTATTGTCCTGAATAGGAAGAAGAAGATAGTTTAAGTAATCTGAAATCCAATCACCTGTTTATGTGGTGCTTCAAATATCTCAGTTCTGTTTAAATAGGGGTCACCTGTTTATATTAGTTTTGTTGTACATATTCACCACCTATTGCCTATAAATAATTGCTGTTACTGTAAGTAAAAATAATAATTGTAAGCAATAAAAGTTGTTTATTACTTAATAAGACCATGTGACTTACCACTACGCAAAATTATTTGAACTTGGGAATATAATAGCTTTGCTGCAGGAAATCTACATTCCATGCTTTAGACTTTTCCTGTTTATTCTCTTTAAAATTCCAATGGAATCGATTATTCTCTGATAAATACTTCTATGGCTTGTTTTGGTATATTATAAGCGTGTTTATAACAGATAGTAAAAGACTGGGGACATTAAAGGTTTCTTTTGGGGTGAATACTGCTAGATAGACATTTATATGTTTTCCTCAGTACATATTTACCATAATAAATAGTAATAAATCTGTCACTATCTGTTGTGTCAACTCTCTCTCTTTTCTCCTTTTTGAAATGGGGCCCCTCTCTTCCATAAGATAAGACAAAAGAGTCTTGTACTGTGACATTCCGTAGTCAAGTAGTGTCTGTGTCACTCCTGTGGGCTAGAGGCTGGACTTCTTTTGGCACGATTGGGCTGCATCTTCCCCGCCTATCAGGAGAGGGATGGGATTGCTTGGCTCTGTTTTGATAACTCCGTTGCATCTGTGGAGAGAGAAAACATAAGCCCAGCCTGACATGATGCCAGGATCCAGAATGTGTGTTTGTACTGTGTACTGTATCTAGAGACCTGAAGCCACCTTAAAAATATGGCATAGGGCCATGCAAGAACCATGGGTAGGGCCTACTGATCAGCAGTGACAGAGGGAGTGAAGACTACCCCTCCAGAGAGCAGAGGGCCAAGAACAGAGGGGAGATTTTGTTTGTTTGTTTGTTTGATTAAGGAAACATTATGGCAAAGTGACAGCTATCCAAATGTCCACAAGAGCCCCCTTATTGCTGCAGAACATTTCCATGTTCTCTGTTCAAATTTTGGTACATTGCTCTTTTTTGTCACATCCCGATTTCTTGTAGTCTTCATCTTCTGATAAGAATTCAGTAATAAAGCTTTGTCTTTAGTTAGTGCCAGAATTTGTTTTACATGTCTAATCTCTTGAATCTGTGTGTGAACCTCTGGCCTCCTCACACTGCTATATTTTGGGTTTTCTGATTTTCAGCCGTATTTCATCGCTAACATAAGGCTTTCCAGTTTAACTCCCTTTCTAGCAAATTTCTTGCTTTTCCATAGCCTGACGATTATACACAAATGTGTAATCATGGATTCCTACAGAGAAAAAGAAATGCACCATATTACATTATAGTTTAGGGGAAATTGATCAGTGGTTCTTACAAAAAATAACATGGAAATATTAAAGTCTACAAACTTACAACTTTTATATTGACTAAACCATGCTATTTTAAGAGTCTCACACAGTTAAAAAAAAAACCACAACATTGTCTTTCAGTAATTATATTGTGCTTATTAATGTGTAAACACATAGGTCTTTACCTTCTTACTGAATATGTGTGTGTGTGTGTGTGTGTGTGTGTGTGTGTGTGTGTGTCTGTGTCTGTGTCTGTGTGTTTCTGTTTCAAGCATTGGTAGAGTATGGCTCCAATTCTAATCTGCTTTGAAATGTCAATGATAATCTCATCTTGACTGCATTTGGGATTGCTGGGACTTTATGATTTTCTAGAAACAGGAAATTGCATTCAAAAGAGTTCATGCCTATCATGTTTAGTGATATTTTCCAAAACTGTATTATTCTATAAAGTCTATTTTGTAAATTAAATTGACTTTTTTTTTAATTCAGGAGAATTTGGTAAACTTTAAGTAACCAGACATAATTTTAGACATATGAACCCTAAGCAAAATAATTTCTGCTGTCATAGAGATTCTAAAATAAAATTTAGACTCAAGAAAATTTGAGCTGTAACTACACCATTAGGTGAATTGAAAATTAAAAACTCAGGGTATATTTATGCCATATTTAACAGTTTGCCTAAGGAAAGAATGCTTAAATAAAATAAAATCTTTAAATCTGAATTAGGCTTTCTTTTACAGAGATTATTGAGTATTGAGAAGTAGATAATGCTAACATGATT
Organism: Myocastor coypus; assembly: GCA_004027025.1. Taxonomy (NCBI): domain Eukaryota; kingdom Metazoa; phylum Chordata; class Mammalia; order Rodentia; family Myocastoridae; genus Myocastor; species Myocastor coypus. The sequence continues at coordinate 687 of PVJA010015285.1, read as the reverse complement.
AGTTGTCCTTCGTATTTTCCATTATAGTAAAGCCTCCACTTATAGTTTTCAAATATGCTATTGGATTCATTCTTAAAGATACTTTGAGGATGAAAAGCTTTTTTTGTGGACCAGATACTTGAAGAAATCACAATTTAAAAGAACTGTTAAATGGTTTTTACCTTATAAGAGACCCAGAAAATATGTATGATATTAAAACATGGTACTCAAATGTCCCCGTTGCTTTTGGAATTCATCCTAAAGAAATCAGAGTAGTGAAGTTGTAATTCAGTTTGTGTTCCATGTAAACATATTTTAACTTGAGTAATAATAGTAATAATAATAATACAATGTTCTTTAAAATGAAATATGTTTATGAAGGTTTATCTGTCACAAGTAAACTGAGTATCCACCACCTGGACCCTGTGGTGTACAGAGAATTCTAGAAGAGGCCAATTATGTTATAACATATAAAAAGAGGAATGTTATGAAAGTTCTTTCCTGGAGAAGTATTTTTGTGAAGTATAATTGTAGGCATTTATGTTGAAAATGTTAGGATGCCTCCCAGCGTTCAACTCTCGTGTGTTCATTTTCTAATGAGATTGAATGTGGGATTAGATATTAAAATTGGGCTTATGAATATTAAAATTTATAGATAGAAAGAGTTTAAGAATGCCGGGCATGGTGGCGCACGCCTGTAATCCCAGC
>PVJA010015284.1:0-45703 GCA_004027025.1 Myocastor coypus | reverse complement strand
AGGCAGATACAGACACCGGAGATAGAGATCATGCTCTCCTGTGTGTGTGTGTGTGTGTGTGTGTGTGTGTGTGTGTGTGTGTGTGTATGTGTGTGTGCATGTAAGAGAGGAGGGCCTAGATGGAAGGTGGAGTTTGACCTAGGCGGGCAGGAGCAGATGTGAAGGGGCCAGTGTAGGGATCCTGTGGTCTCACTGTCGGCAGTTCTACTGGGGGAGACACAATGGCAGGAACGAGAAAGACAAGATGACAAAGCTGGGCTAGGAGGTTGCAGGGCTGCCTGACAGGCAAGACTAACTCGCTGCACAATAATATCTATGTTTATTTATACTTTTGCAAAATTTGTAACAAGGTTGCCTAGCAACTAATAGCTGACCTTAACCAGACTGGATGTTTATCTCAGGAGTGAGGTAGCTTGTTCAGTGTAGGCACTGAGGCCCAGTCCCACCTGCACTTGTACATTTGATGGATTTCCTAGCTTCTTGCACTCTGGACAGGCCAGGGCATGGGAGCACTGTGTTCTGCCTTGCACACATGCATGTGTGCACGGGTGCAGGCATGTCTGCAGGTGCACAGTGAGTATAGTGTGCAGTGGAAGGAAATGGATGAACAAATTGTGTTCTGGACCTGCTCACCCTGAGCTCCCAGCATCAGCAGGATACCCGCCTCAGAGAGCTCCTAACTGCATGTTTTAGAGAAAACTCCCCTGCTACAAGAAAGGAACAGACATTTGTGGTGCTTCACTGAGCAAATATTATTTTTACTTTCAGAAACAGCGACCTAGAGGCTGGTGGAGCTTTTGCCTGGCACATGCAAAGCTAATGAGGGCATGCGCTGCAGAAGCTCAAATATTTTTTAAAATTTAAAAAATATCACTGTGACTTTTTTTGTATCCTTCACAAAGTATTTCACTTTTGCTGACATCAGCCTCAGGTTGAACTGGGCAGCTTCTTTCTGTTACCGCAGTAGGCTTTAGGAGTATGACTTGAGGGTGAAGAATTCTGAGTATATGAAACCTGAGAAGTATGGCTGGCGACATTGCTGACTAAGCACTTGCTTAGGTGAGCCCAGGGGCCAGGATTCGATCCCTGGCTTCGCATGATATGCTGGCCCTGCTCCGGGGCACGCTGAGCCAGCAATGGAATCCAGGCATTATGGCACATGCCTCTAATCCCAGCACTAGGGAGGAAGAAATCAGGAGGATCACTATGAGTCTGAGCTGCGTAGTGAGACCTTGCACAGAAAGAAAGGAAGAAAGAAAGAAAGAAAGAACCTAAGAAGTTGCTTTGAAAGACCTATGTGCTATAGATGAATATCAAAGCTTTATCCTATGTTCTGACCTTTCAACACTCAGTTTAGCAATAAAGTATAGCTCCTGCTTGGGCCAGGGAGATGGCTCAGCGGTCTAAAGCACCTGCCTAGGAAAGTTGAGGCAACCGCAGGGACCGCAGCTTGATGCCCAGCACCACATGTTGCGCCAGTGCCACCCCCAGGGCAGGCTGAGCTGGTCATAACACAAATAAATAAATGAGGTTTAAAAAAATAAATAAAATTTTAACAAAAGTATAGCTCCTACTTGAGCCAGGCATGGTGGCACATTCCTAGAATCTCAGCTTCTAGGACACTGAGGCAGGAGGATTGCTATGCTTTTGAATTTGAGACAAGCCTGTGTTTATACTGAGAAACTCAGTCTCCAGGAAAAATGTGCACCTCCTGCTTGAAAGAAATCACAGGCTCTGGGAAAGGAAAGAGGTACGTGTGATTACTGGAACTTCAATTAGGGAAGGAGAGACTGTCAATTCTTTGTTAATTGGAGCCCTAATATTAGTCTGGGCTTTGAGTTCGTTGATTTCAATAATTCTCAACTTTGCCTTTCTCTAACTCGCTAAATATCTCAACCTCACCACAGGGTGGCAGTGTGATGTTATAAAAGAAAGATTTTATTTATTTATTTATTCTGGAGTCTGAGTAGAGCTGGAAGAAAGTAGCTGAAACACAACTTTTCTTCACATTTTATGAAAGGAGGGAATAAGGTAGGGAAAGAAGCAACAAAGGGAGAGAGAGAGAAAAAAGAAAGTGAGGCAGAGGAAAAGTGGGAGGCAATAAGCTTAAAACAGAAAGTAAAAGAAAACACACACACATAAAATGCACATCCAACTAGATTACATTTAACTATAGAGAAGAAAATAACCAAGCGCCAATGTGGGAAATTTCTGAGAGAGGAAGCCAGCGCCACAACCACATCTCTTCACAGCCTCGATGTGTGAGCGCAAGGGAGACATCTGACCTTCTAGAAGTAGTCGTCTCTGGGAAACTGCAGAAGAGCTTATGAAGTCCAGGCTCTGTTGTTGAAGTCAATCTTCCCATCGTGTAACTGCCAGCTTGAACTCAAAACATAGTTTGTCCACTACTCTTCAGAGGTCACTCACTGAAGTTTCCATGTTTAATTGTGTGAGGAAACAAGTGAAATTGTTTAAGGGAACAACCGGGTCCGCGTGCGTGGACAGTACTGGCTCCATGGAAGCAAAATACAAAAGGCGTGTGGGAGGTGGAGAGGTCTGTGCGCGGGCATGGACTCTTTCAGAGCAGGCTCTGGCTCCTCCCCTGCATACTTCTCTCTCCTTCCTCTTCTCTTCATTCAGCTACTTTCCCCCTCCTTTGTCTAAGGACGTTGGCTTACTGAGAGGTTGAACAATGTGAGAGATTTTAGCAACGGCTATTGCCTCTGGCATTGAGATTCTTAGATTAGGATTTTTCATCATTGGCATTCGAAGACATTCTGGGCAGAATGATTCTTTTTTAGGGGGTGAAACACTGCCCTTTGCATTGTAGGATAGTTAGTAACACCCTTCACCTCTGCCTACTAGGTGAAAATAACATCCTAGTGCTGTGACCCTGTTGCAAACGTCCTCGGGACGTTGAGCTTGTCCCCTACCCCTACGTGAGAGCCCTTGGTTCAGATAAACTAATTATGGGAAAGAAGGAAATCCTGAAAATTTTGTTTATCTTACTGTACTATGCACGGGCAAGATTCTTATTGAATCATCAGAAAAAATGTGTGCTCTTTAAGTTCTCCAGTAGAGATTTCCAAGCATCAAATCCAGACATAAAATGCTTTTATGACAACTATGATATCAAAACCAACTACTATTTATCGCGAATGTTCTGTTGGTGAAAAACTATACCAGGAGCAGGGGATTGAAAGAAGAGTTTCTAGATGAATGAAAACAAGTATTTCTGGGCCAACCAAATATCTCAGCATATTAAAGTGCCTGTTTAGGCAGGTGCAAGGACCAGGATTCGATTCCTGGCATAATGAGCCAGCCCCACCCCCCGGGCATGCTGCGATGGCAATTGAGACTGGGTATGGTGGTGCATGCCTGCAACCCCAGTGCTTAGGAGGTTGAAAACAGGAGGAGCACTATGAGTCTGATCTGTGTAGTAAGACCCTGTAGACCCTATCCTAAATACATAGAAAAAACCCTGAGTAGTTCTATTTGAAATGTTATGATCAATATCATTGAAACTAAATACACACCATTTGTATTTTGCTTCCGTGGAGCCAGACTTTTCTGTCTGTTTCTATTCATTTCATTCAAAATTCTGGTATCTCTGTAGAAATATTATTTACATTTTACAAATAAGAAATAGCTGCTGAGAGAAATCTGTTTCCTATCTCAAAGTTATGTTAATAGTGGAGCAAACTGAAATCCCACCTTCCTGGCACCAAGGTTTGGGAATGCTCTCAGTCCAAACATTAAGCCTTGAGGATCATACAAGTAGCTGGGGAAGCAGTGCACACACACAGGAAATGAGTCTTCTGTCATAGACAATAGATGATCTAATCTAAAGGTCAAAGGATAAGAGGCAATACTGGGGACTAGAGCTGTCTGAGGGACTGTGAGGATGTAGTCTTTTTTTTTTTTTTTTTTTTTTTTTTTTCCCCAGTACTGGGGATTGAACTCAGGACCTTACACTTGCTAGGCAAGCACTTATTCTACTGAGTTATCTCCCTGGCACTAGGATATAGCCTTACCCGTGTGTCTTTCAAGACAGAAATACTGGACAGGGGAGATAGAGTGGGTTCTGTTCCTTCCATAAAATATCAATCTACAAGCAACAGTGGGACTTCATCAGGGGGTTACCAGAGGGTGATGTGATAGTCTATATGTTCATGTTCTGACCCCAAATTGATATTTGGAATAATAGCCAAATGCAATGGTATTGATCAGTGGTGACCTTGGGAAGTGACATAGGGGTACAGCTCCAACAATGGGATTAATATCTTTATAAAAGAAGAGCTAGAGGAAGACCAGCGAATAGGTCTTCATTAGGCACTGGGCTTGTTGGCACATTTCTCTGGGACTTCCTATCCTCCAGAACTGTCAGGGAAGATTGTTTTAAGTTCCCATATCTGTTATAATTAGCCACAGGGGCTGCAATTGACAGTGAGCATGACTAAAAGGAGAGACAGACCCATACAGAGAAAGCAGAGTGGCTGTGTGACAGGAAGGGAGGCTGGTGGCGGGCAGCCCTGGCACAGAGCATGGGTGGAATGAACTGGCGGCTGACATCATGGATTTTGCACGTGTGTGAGCAATAGGGCAATGTGATGGGTGATATGTTTTCCTAATTGGCAAACAGGAAGAAAGAGTACTTCAGATTTCTAAATGTTCTTGATAATAAAATGTGATGGTATTGGGCCTTGTGTTTCCTGTATGCCAACTCTTGTTTGTGATCAAAACAGAGCTGCTGTCATTGATGGGGCCAGGGTTCAGATGATCCTCTATTCCTTTATCTTCTTTTTGTTTCACTTAATTCTCCGCTTAGTCCTTGTGAACAGTAGAATTTATAATATGAAACTAAGTTTTATGTCATTCAGTACTGAATATGAAATCTGCAACCCTTTGCAATCCTAACCCTTACAAAAAGTTTTTGTTTTGAGGCAGAGTTTATCAAGTCATGAAGTCACTAGAACTTGTTTTCCTTTAGCCTCAGCCTCCCAGAGTGCTAGGATGATGATACAGTTTGAAAAATATTACCCAACAGCACCAATTTCAAAATCTGCTTCTTTTAACAGTCCTCTAGATATCAGATACAAAAGCTAATTCTCCATTCAGTATCCACAGACAGAAGTCATATTTTAAAATTTTTAGTAGTGCATGTTTGCAAGACATAATGACTATATTTGGCCATGGAGCTAGGTCAGTGGACTAAACAGCTACTTAGGCAAGTGCAGGGACCTAGCTTTGATTTCCAGCACCACATATTGAGCTGGCCCACCCTGAATGTGGCCAGGTGTCATGGCACATGCCTGTAACCCCAGTTCTAGGGAGGTTGAAACTGCAGGATCACTACAGGTCCAAGCTATTTAGTGAAATCTTATACCAAATACATAATTTTAAAAATAATTATATTCATTTTGGACAGTCAGAATGCGTATATAGCACATTCTAATTATTTTCTATCCCCTCTCAATATATCTTATTAAAGTTTCTTTTTCTTTGTGGCTTCCCTCCTGAAATTCCTTCTCACTCCTGTAGTCCTTGCCTGTGGCCTTGTACTTTAAAGTTTTCACTGCTACTGTTGCTCATCATGATGCTGATACTGATTTTCTTTTCTTTCTTTCTTTCTCTCTCTCTCTCTCTCTCTCTCTCTCTCTCTCTCTCTCTCTCTCTCTCTCTTTCTTTCTTTCTTTCTTTCTTATACCTGCAGTACCGGGGATTGAACTCAGGACCCTGTGCTTGCCAGGCAAGCACTTATTCTACTGAGCTATCTCCTCGGCCCAGATTTTCAGGTTTCTATAAACCATGTGCGCCCCAGTGCTCATGCCATGTCCCTGGTTCAGACTGGTGACATTGGCATCTGACAACAAACATTTTTGAGTACTTCTGATGTGCCAGGAACTGCCCTAGGAATGTGGCTGTCACTGAACAGAATGGATCAATAATAGCCAAGGTGCCTCCATTCTTAAAAGAGAAGCAGACTGCAAGCAGTGGACCTGGTGAACAGGTACAGGTTATACATGGTGGAAAATGATATCTGCTAATGCAAAAGAAATGGGCAGAAGTTGGCTAGCAGTGGTGGTGGGGATGTGATTTGAAATAGGTACTCGGCATGAGCCTTACTGAGAAAGTGACATTTGAGCTTTGAGCAAAAGCTTTAAGGAGGCTGTGGTGGGACATGACCCTCATGTGTAACAGAACTCTGGGTATAGCACCAGGCAAGCTGCTCTCTTGCAGACCACAGAGAAGCCTGCTGAGCAAATTGGGATGCTCAGTCACATTCATCCTCAAATCAGCCTAAAGCACACAAGGAGGAGCAAGAAGCAAGAGGTAATACAGGTTAGCATTTAAGATCATGAATAAACAGGTAGAAAGCTCCTACCAGAATCCTGCATTATGTGTTGTTGGTATCTGTGCATGCGTGCGCGCGTGCGCGCGTGCACACACACATACACACACACACACACACGCACACACACACAGGCACTCTGATAGCAGTGGCACAAGTATCGCTGGGTATCTCTGAGTTGTTTTTGGTTGCGTTAGGCCAAGCACCCATGGGTGACTGGTCTGAGGTTGCCTAGCTGTCACCTGAATGGGACACAGTCTCACCACTTGTTCCTTCTGTGCCTTTCTTTATAGAAACCGACTCTTAATTTTTCTTCCTGTACCATTAGATGTTTCTGTAATGATTACCTGTATTTCAAATATCTCAGGAGTTCCATCTGTCCTGGTCAGCTTATCTTTTAGGGAAGAGATGGATATTTTCAAGAATAACACAGTAGACTTAGTGTGGGGGCACACACGTGTAATCCCAGCACTTGAGAGAATGAGGCAGGAGGATTACTGTGAATTCAAGGCCAGCCTGAACTACACAGTGAGAGGCTGTCTTAAAAGGACAAAATGATAAGAACAACAACAACACAGTAAACTCATGAGATGGACCTGAAAGACGGAGCTCTGCGGAGCCAGAGGGAAGAGCACACAGCCAGGGGAAATAGTGGAGGCAAGAGTATGGCTGACACACTTCCAGGACTACAAGAAGAGCTGTGCGGGGCATGCAGCAGAACAGATGCCAGCTTTGCCACGCCCTTGGCCTTTGTCAGAGCTGGGCAAGGCCCACAGTGGTCCATCCCTTCCTGCCTTGTGCTGTCAGTGTGACTTTTTCCATCCTCCAGGAATTACCCTTGCCTCACAGGGCAGCGGGAAATCACAGCTGTGCAGGGTCATGGAATCCAGGGGAAAGGGTCAGTTTCAAGAAGAGGTCAGCTGTACCAACCGTTACCGAAATGCCTTTGATAAACAACAGACTGCGGGGGCTGATGAGAGTGTGGCAGAAGAAAGGCCATTTGAGCTAACAATAAAGATGTCATTGGTGACCTTCAAGGATGAGTTTCGATGAAACAGCCAGGGCAGAGGGCTGGGCGCCGGTGTTACGGAGGAAGCCTGTGGGGAGGAAAAGGATGTACCGCTTCCTCGGCCTGGGTGACCTTTTGCAGCTCACTGTGCTCGTGGCTGCTCATCTGAGAAAGCCCCTCTCCCCTGCATCCCCGTGGCCTGGGCCACCAGACACACCAGACACTTACCAGCACAACCTCACAACCCAGTTCCCATGCATCAGCCTGTTCATCAAAGTATTTCCAGCTAAGTTCACCAGATTCTTTGAAAGGCCTTTGAGGTTGCTCATTCAGAGGAATCCTTTTACTCACTGTCTTTTTTGTATGAATGGAGGCAAATGTGAAACTAATGATTCTGTTTACTAACTGATAATTTCTAGGACTTAAAAATCTAGCATTCTGTTTGGAAAGATATTTATCTCTACCAATCTATTCATCCATCCATTCACCCATCCATCCATCCATCCACCTATCCACCCATACGCCCATACATTCACCTACCCATCCATCCACTCATCTATTCACCCATACATCCACCCACCCACCCATCAATCTACCCATATACCCACCCATACATCTACCCATCCACTCATCCACCCATCCACCCATCCATCCATCCATCCATCCATCCACCTATCCACCCATACACCCATACATTCACCTATCCATCCATCCACTCATCTATTCACCCATACATCCACCCACCCACCCATCAATCTACCCATACACCCATCCATCCATCCATCCATCTACCCATCCATCCACTCATCCACCCATCTACTCATGTACCTATCCATCCACCCATCTATTCACCCATCCATTCACCCACCCACCCATCCACCCACCCATCCATCCATCTACTCATCCATCCATCCCTCCCTCCACTCACCCTTCCACCTATCCATCCGTCCTCTTCATGGTGACCATCTCTGAGACAGACAACCTCCCCCTCCAAAGCTGGTTTGTCCACCTGTGCTTTGGGTTCCTCTTCTTCCTCCTCCTCCCAAAGCCACCACTTCATCTTTCCCTGTTCTTACTTCCCCACCAAAGAAGCTTGCACCGTGTTGATTCTTTTTTACCTCTGAGCTCCATTCTCACCTTTTCCTCAATAAGCTCAAGTTGGTTGTATCTTTCTGTATTTCTACTTTTAAGATAACCCCTTGCCCCATGAGATGTGTGTGTGTGTGTGTGTGTGTGTGTGTGTGTGTAGAGCCAGCCCAGGGCTGCCTCCACTCTCCTCATTTTATGCAAACCACTGTCCTGAAGTCTCAGCTACATTCCTCTGTCAGCCCAAGGCACACATATTTACTAGCCATATTCTATACTTTAACTGCCTATTTTCTGTCTTATTCAATAAACAAATATACTCAGAACAAGACAATTTCCTATTTACCTCAGTCCCCAACATCCATCCCAGTCTTCAACACATGTTACACCTTCAATATCTGTTGAATGAATGAATCTTTGGCCTGACTGTCTTTCTGAATGAATCCTCTTTATGGTCTCTTTCTCATTTGACTCAGTCAACCGTGTCCTCCTTTTACAAAACCATTCTTCCATTAGTTACTCAGATAATAGTCTCTCAGGTTTTCACACTAACCCTAGGTCGATGCTTTTGTGGTTTCTTATCTTTACATGATGCAATTTCCTAGGGGTCTGTCTGTTCTTTTTCACCACTGCCTGTTCTACCTGGGCAGCTCATCTCTCTCCCCCAGCTCTGCTCTGTCCTGCTTCTTGGACCACATCCCTCTGCTTGCCGCCATCTTGGGACCTCAGGCACAAAAGTGAGCAAACTTGAACCTAACTCCTATCTCAGAGTGTGCAGGCTATCAACCAAGTTGCAGAACTAGACACATGGGAACTTTCCTGGGTATCACCTTTCTCTTCATCTTTCCAGTTTAACCAGTTACATGGCTTAGATTAAAACTCCTAAGCTGTATTAGAAATGCGTCCCTTATCTCTCCATATTTTTGGTCATTCTCTGGGGACCATGGATGAAATACAGTGAGTTTCATTCATCTTCCTCCTTTGACCCCTCCCTACAGAGACACAGACAAATGAACAGTAGGCACACACACACACACACACACACACACACCCCTGTGTGTAATCACACACCTAAAATCATCAGAATCCGGCATTACAAATACCTGACCGCCATCTTTCCAGCCATCTGTGAGTCAGTGGTTGACACCTGCTGGCCAGGAGAGCAGAGCCTGAGATAGCACGGGAAAACAGAATGAGCTCAGGGCTAACAGCTGCCTCTGCAAACTTAAATAGTATTGTAAAATAAAAGGGGATAGCAGTCAAAAAGGAATTAAAAGACATAGTCACCGAGGCAATGGTAACCACACATTTCACAACGCCAGTTCACTTCCCTTCCCATTTCAGGGTACTGACTATTCCTCGAGAAAGACCTGTCCTTCCAGAAAAGGAGATGTTGCCTCTTCTCTGCACCATTTTTAAAGTCAATTCTTTGAATATTTGGCAACACTAAGGCTCCAGGGCTGGAAATGTAGAGAGCACGGAGACAGAGTGAGGAGTGGTCGAGGAAGAGTCTCATATGGGGCCGGGCTTCCTGGCTCTCTCTGGGCTCTTGGAGGCCAGCCTGGTCCTGCACGGCATCTTCCTGTCGGTGTCACTTGCTTGTGGTCCTCGTACTTTATTTCTTTCATTTGATTCTGGAGGCTAAGATCAGTGGACGATGTCCTTAAGACTGAGGTATGGGGAGGGCTTCCAATAACCTGAGCAAGTCTTGATACTAAATGCTGAAGTGAGCAGTTCAAGGATTTTATCAGGGCAAAGACAGGATTGGATTTAAGTGCTAGAAATAATAATGCCAATATTTATAGTACTTGTAGGCCAGGCACTGTGAGAAACGCTTCAGGCAGGCAATCTTATTTAATTTTAAATACAGTTCTATGAAGTGACCACTCTTCATTTTCCCTTTAGGGCTCACTGAACAAAGACTGAGATGTGCAGTCTGTGCCGCTTTGTACAGATAACAGGAGTAAGGCCCAGTTCACTCCCAAGGGCCCTGGACTCAAGGCCATCTTACAGGGCATGGATGGGGGGGAGGACTCCCGAAAGGGAAGCCAGGAAGATGCCATGGCTGACAGGCTGGATAGCTTTCTAATTGAAGGGCTTCCCTCCTCCCACGTCATATTTCTCACGGTGGCCCTGTGTTTATGCTGCCTGGCAGGCAGGTCCAAATGCAGCAGGCTCCTCCTTCTCCAAGCCATGGCACGTGCTGGTGCCACTCAGAACATTTCTTCTCCTTGGGGAGTGGCTCCCTGATCCCACAGACTGCTCCCCTGGACCTCCTCCATCCCATTCTCTTCCTTCTCTTTCCAACCCTCAGTGTGATCCTTGGGATCAACCTGGCACCTGTACTCTTTCAGCACTGATCCTCACGTGCTGCTATATTCCCTAAAAACAGTTTTGAACTCTGTATGAGGTTGGTGTGGTGTTGTCCTCCTGTAATCCCAGCACTTGGGAGGCTGAGGCAGGACACTTGCTGTGAATTCAAAGCCAGCCCAGGTTACATAGTAAGTTCAAGGTCAGCCTGGACTACATATATATATGGACTAATTTGCCAAGATGAATGTCACTATCATGTATTGCAACATATAATAATAAAATATTTTTAAAATATAAAACTAATTGTGATTGGGAGATACAGAGATAGAAATGTTAATTACCAGATTTTGTCAGTACATATTGTTCAAGTGTTAAAGTATCACACTGTACCAGATAAAAATGTACAATTACTGCATGGTCATAAATTTTTGAAAAAGAGAATGATCCATGTACCATTGTGAACTTTTCTTTGAGAACTGGGAATATTATGTTATTTTCCTTTTTTTTTTTTTTTTTTTTTTTTGCTTTGAGTTTCCATTTCAATGGTTGTGAAGATTTTTATCGCAGTGTGAGAAATTTTTTATTTTTGAAAAGAAAACACTGTAGTCCTGTCAAACGCAGATCCTCAGGCTGATCAGTTACGGGCAAGAGGAAATCTGGGGACTGGGAATGCGTCCCTCACTGTACCCACGCGTCCTCGGAAGTCTCGCCATCTTCGCCCCCACTCTGGGGCCAGCATAGTCCAGCAGGAGCAGCTGTTCTTCCTGGTGTGCTGTGCGCTTCCAAGCGTTTTGCTCTGGGGACCCATAATTAGCATCTTACCTGTCCTCCTAACAGCTCAGCCCTGGGGACAAAGCCTTGTCGCTGTGTCTGGCGGTCCAATGAGGCAACTAGCAACGCATCCTGTTCTGTCGTCCCATGTCATAGTTCCTCTTTCACATGGTGTTAACCTGAACGCTCAGGTTCAGCCCCCCGCACCAGGGACGCAGAAGGGGAATTTCCAGCGAGTGGACAGACAGTCCACTTCCTCACCTGTGAGAAGGAAAGGACTTCACGGCCCTGCTCTGCCCTTTGCTGCGCGTGTGTAGCCTATGATCTTTGCTCCAGGGCGGCTCAGCAAGGTTGTCACAAAGGTTACGGCAGTCACGTGGGGTGAAGCAGGTGCGGCCACTCCCTTCGTGTGTGGGAGCAAAAGATGCTACAGAGTCAGTCAAGTTCACCAGAAAGCAGGGTGTTTATTAGAGAAGCGTGCCCGGCTTTACGGCTCCCATCTTGGAGACTTTCTGAACTGCACCTGTCATTCATTAAATTCAGTTTTTTCGAGGGATAAGGAGCCTGACGGCTTTCAGCTGTGGCTACGGTGCTTTATGAGGTCGTGTTGGAGTGAATCAAGTCGGGTTTGAGAGTTTGAAAGGCTGAAGTCTGACTTCGAGATCTGCCATCTGTGGCAGCTTGGGTGGAGACTTCACCTGAGGTTTTGGTTTCCTCTTCTATGGAATTAATAATAATATGAGCCTCCCTGCATTGAATAGAAATGTAAGGGTGATTTAAGTGTAGCACTCCCAACATCTGTAAGGAGGGAAAAGTTGTGGTGATCACCTGCACCCAGCGCAAAGTCTTCGTCTTGGCTCTGAATTCCTCATTATTTAACTCTCTCAGGGCAAATCATTAGAGTGACTCCTGCGAACTAAGAAGAGTGGATGGGAGGGACCGGTGACAGGGCTTACAGTAGAGCGCAAGCACCCTGCTGGCTTGGAGACAGGGAAAGGTGAGCGCCTGCATCTGCAGGCGCAGGTGCCCTGCCTGCCTGTTGCGCTGCCGCAGACCCCATGTCCATGCTTGGGGGCAACCGAAGGTCCCAGAAGAAAGGCCAGCTCGCAGCAGAGGCCCTCAGCTAGTGCACCAAGTGCCAACTGCCGAGGGGAGCAGTGGTGGTTTTACATCCTGGATCCTGGGACTCCCCCCGGGGGTGTGGGGGAGCTTCCTCCTCCTCAGTGTCTGCCAAAGCAAGAGCACATTAAATCGCACTTATTTATAGGCCCCCGAGGTCACATGCACCGTCCCCGCTGCCCGTGACACGACACCAAGCCAAGGGATGCGTGAAGAAGAGAAAAATACAGAGGGAGGATCGAGTCCCAAAGCTAGCAGAAAAAGTCCCTTCCTCCCTCCCTGCTGTCCTTGCCCCTCCTTTCTTCCTTCCTGTCACCACAAATATCTGGTGTCAACTAAGTGGCAGACACTGCGGAGACACTGTGATGTGAACAGCATGTCCCTTGCACTGAGGGAGGGGCCTGCCACGCAGAGGCCACTCATATGAACAAATAACTTGTCCAAATATGAAGCAGAAGTGAGGTGGGGAAGGGACACTGAAGGTGGATGGGTGTGATGCCCGCCCCTGGTGAAAGTGTGAGGCAGTAGGGACGACAGGGATCGGGTTCTGGAAAGCTTGGCAAACCATCAAAACTGTTTCTGGAGGGACAGTCAGAGCTGCCCTGTGTCTTCCCCACCTGCCTTAAGCAGAACAAATGTCCGGTAAGTATTTACAGACTGTGAGCTGCAACAGTGCCCAGGGATCCCCTACCCTGAAGTCTCTTTCTAACTGATGTCCAGTGCCTCAGGTTCCCAGGTGGGTCAGCATGGTCATTTCAGGTAAGGGATTTGGGTCTGGAAGGGAAGTCTCTCTAGGAAGCTGAGAGGTCCCATCTGCAGGCAGTCTGCAGTCAGTAGGAACTTGCCCGTGTGTCACACGGGCTGCCTTCCAGGTAGGTGTGATTTGGACCAAGGAGTGAATCTCCTGGTGGGTATAATTTGTTGGAAAAGAAGGGTAAAGAAATACCAAGACAGGGGCCGGTGAGATGGTTCAGTGGTCTAAAGTGCCTGCTTAGGAAAGCTTAAACAACTGCAGGGGCTGTGGTTCGATGTCTGGTACCACATGCTGTGCCAGCCCCACCCCCAGAGGAGGCTGAGCAGGCCATACTAAAAAATAAATAAATAATTAATTGATTAAAATCTTAAAAAAAAAATACCGTGACATAAAACTCTGAGAGCTTTATAGGAAGAGCTAGACCACCAAAAGAAAAGCAGAAATGCCAAGGAAGAAGTGGCAGGGATCTGGAGGGAGACAGCCTCTTCCTGCTTATGATTAAGGGAGGACAGTGTCTTCGATGTTTACAGTGTAAGACTCATGCTCTCATAGGTGGGGCTTCAATGAGATCATTGGATGGGGGAGTGATGCTCAGCAGTGAATCTGTGAGAAGTTATAGCTAAGTGGGACTTGGGGAAATAAAGCCTGGATGGAGGAGCTGGATCACTGAGGTCATGGAGTGTGGGGTCTCTGGCCCTTCCGCTCCTCCCCCTCCTTGCTTGATTCCTCTCTCTGCTTTCTGTTCCCATTCCATCACCCCCTTCTCTTCCTCTATACTCCTCTGCTTGCTATTCTGACTTGGAACCAGCCAACTATGGGCCTGGTGTGTTTTGGGATTTTACAAGGTGAACAGTGCAATACAGGGCACATATTACATAAGATTATTTGTAATATTCACCCCTCAAAAAATCATATGTAAAAACAGAGTGCAGGAAATCTTTCCACACACTAAAGACCAAAGAATTTAGCTGAAGACCTGGATCCTCCAATAAGGTCCTGCGTGAGTCCAGCTGGAGAACTAGAGCTCGTACCAATGAGTCCCACAAGTGCAAGTGGAGGCCTCGAGTTCATGACAGTATCTCAGGCACACCCGTTTCACAGATCTGCACTGGGAAGGCCTAAAACCCAGTAGTAGAAGCTAGAAAGTCTGTACCAGTGGGAAGAAGGATCTGTACTAGTGGGCTGAGGGAACCGTACTGGAGCCAGGAAGTGGTGTTCAAAGAAAGAACTGGAGTTCCCCTAAAAGTCCATAGCCACCCTCAGCAACAGTGAGGTCCCAAGCTTCTCCGATGATGAGAACAGCTGAGTTCCCATCAGGAAAGCCAATGCGACAGCGTCTCCAGGACCCTGAGCTGTGCACCATCTTTCCCTCTGGAGCCAGGAGGCATGCTCAAGGTGAGGACCAGAGCTCTCCCAAAGTGAGTGGAAGCCATTCTCAGTGACAGTAAGGTCCTGAGCTCCTCCCCTGAGAACAGCCAAGATCACCAGGAAAGCCAGCATGGCAAGGTGCCCCAGCAGAACAGCCCAGGTGAACCAGTAGCTTCCAACAGTTCCAACAGCTAGCTGCTCCTGCTTCTCTAACAGCCTCCCCAGTGCTGCTTCCACGCTGCTGGCAACAAGCCCCTGGGTGGGCCTCCCACACCCAGCCCATGCTAGCTCAATTCAGCTGGGCCTTACAAGTTGACCACAGGTTGGCTATCCACCCTGGGGCTCAAACTTCAACAAACTGTGAATCAAAATACACCTTTCTTACATTAATTTTTGAGTGCTGGATATTTTCTCCTAGCAATGAGATGGCAATTTAGACACCTCACCACCTCCTTTTTTTTTTTTTTTTCCAGGAAAAATATAGTTGAGTTATAGCTTGAGGAAATTCATGTATGGCGCTGATCCAACAGATGGTTCTTTGCAAAGGGTTTAATTTTCTTCAGCTTTGAGACAGTGTGGCACACTCTATGGACTTAGAGTTTCCTGTAAGGTTTTTAAGAAAATGCTTGCCTGAGGTAATTTCTGTACCACCCGTCCCCCCCCCTGGACATTTACAAAGTCAGGGTCTATAGAAATGGGGCTGGAAAGGGTGAAGAGCTTGCCAAGAAGCTGCCTATTGATCAGATACAGTGGAGATGAAACTGTCTTGGATAATGGCTATCATTTCGTCGAGGGGATGCAAGTCCTTTGAAACCTACTGTAAGAACACAACTTAGATCTATTTCTGAGGAGCCAAGACTGGCCTAGGAACAGAGAGAGCATATGCATTTGGAACATGTGGAAAAGTAGGAAGGCAACCCTTCCATCCCTCAGAATTGCTCTCCCAACAGGAGGCTATGAGGTCACTAGTGCAGAGTCACCCCTTTTGCTTAAAACTATGCTTTGCAAGACTGATCTCCACGTGCAGGGGAGATGCACTGATCTTCGGTGGCAGGAATGAGGGATGCAGGATGCTGTGACAGGAAAACCCCCAGACACCACAGTGTGCTGCCCGGCTTCATCCGCAGAGTCATTTCCTGACTGTCACCTGGGAACATTCAGCCCTCTGAGCCCAGAAGTCTCCACTGGCAAAAAGTGCTCCTTAAACATGCATCGAAGACCAAAATGTTGCATCAGCAAAATAAGTGTTGGTGCTTGGCATATAGTAAGTGCGCATGCTCAGAAAGGAGTAACGGAGCCAGGTGATGATGTCAGCAGCAGAACTTTGCTACTACGATAAGCCATTAGTAAACCTGTTAACCGTTATCACTAGTTTATATATTTCTTTGATTGTGACGTGTCTGTTCATATGCTTTGATCATTTTCCTATCAAGCTATTCCTAATCTTCTTAATTCTTAGCAGTTCTTTAAGAGTTCTTTATCTTTTCAAGAGAAGAATATTTATCATTGATAGGATTTGTAATTTTTTGAAATTTGTCGTTTACTTTGCTTAGAGTATA
The DNA here is from genome assembly GCA_004027025.1 of Myocastor coypus. Classification (NCBI taxonomy): domain Eukaryota; kingdom Metazoa; phylum Chordata; class Mammalia; order Rodentia; family Myocastoridae; genus Myocastor; species Myocastor coypus. The sequence continues at coordinate 29,372 of PVJA010015284.1, read as the reverse complement.
TTTGCCATGCATATGGATTTTTTTAAAAAATAAGTCATTTTTTTACGTATAATTTCTGAAGTTTTAGTCAGATAACGCCCTTCTCCACTTCAAAGTTACATTTTCTTCTACAACTTATATTTATTCATACATTTTTCTTTTAAATGTTTCATCTACTTGAAGGTTAATCCTCAAATACTCCATGCATTATAAATCCAATTTTATCTTCAAATGGACAATTATTCTTTTAATCTATGTATTCATCACTATTGATATTGGATATCATCTTTAGCACATATGAAATTTCTGATATATTTGTGCCTGTTCTTATTCTCTCTGATCTTTCTACTCATGCACCAACATCAGAAAGTTTCATTTTTAAGACTTTGTGATTCATCTTAATACCTCACATATTGAACTTTTCCATATTTTTTCTTTCAGTTTTTCTAGATGCTTACATATATACATATCGTTTCACATGAGCTTAACTTATTACTGGAGTAATAACCCATTTAAACATTAACTTGTAATTCATCGCTCAATAAATGAATGAGAAAGATATGCAAAGTAGATATAGGATGGAGTTATTAATATTATAATTATTATTAATTCAACCTTAAAGAGGAAAGAATTATGACACATGCTTTAACACCTATAAACATTGAACTCATTATTATACAAAGGGAAATAAGTGACAAAAAATAAATATAGCACTCTATGATTGAACTTAAATAACTAGAATACTCTAAACGCAAAGTAGAATGGTAGCTGGCATTTAAGGTGGGCAGCTGTGTAACAGATGCAGTTTCAGTTCTAAGATGAAAGACTTTCTGGAGAAGGATGGCGATGATGGTTGTACAACATTGTGCATACCAGCTCTATTGACGTCGTCTTCTGTAACACTTTGAGGTTTTCCTCCTCTGCCTTCCTCTCTCCTCCCTTCCCGTCCCCTCCTGTCCGCTTCCTGCCTATCTCCCTTCCCAACTCATCCTCTTCCCTCCCATTCTCTCTCTCCTTCCTGCTGGGGAGGCAGCACAAGGCCCAGGCCAGCGTGGCAAGCCTAGGGCACGTGCACTGCAGGCAGCGAGGAATCCCCTGTGTAGGTGCAGTCAGTTTGCCCCAGCAGACAGGCTTCTTGTAACAGCACACAAGTGCCATGCGCATGCTCAGAAAGGAATAACAGCACCAGGTGATGAAAGATTTAATCTCCTGGGGAAAGATCCTGGGATATCACAAGCCTGGAACCAGCCGGGCTGGAAATAGGAGGAAGGGCCAAAAAAGGAATCCCGCTACCCAGAGGGACACATTAGGGAAGGAAGAAACGCGCTACACCCGGATGCTGGTCTTTGTTGCAGTGAGATGTAGACCACATTAACCTTCTCTGACTCTGCTGGAAAACAGTTGTTACCAGTTGAGGAATTTTCTAACAGATCTCTGTACCTGTTTCAAAAGGGAGAGCAACAATTCACAAGCATTTTTTTTTTTTCCTTCCAGAATCAGGTACCTTTTCCCAGCGTGACCTGCCCATTGATTACCAAGAGTCCCAGTGATTCCTGTTTGGGACATAAATTTTGTGATGTGATGTTCTATGAGACAGTTTCTCATTTGGAGCCATCAACTCTAATAAATGTGATTCTTATTACATTTTGAATAAGGAAAAGGGCAATGATGAGTTTATTCACACTTTCTGTGGCTGCCTGCCAAGCTCTGCATGGTGCAGGGGTTTTCTCCCTGAGTAAATGTGAAGCTTTAATGTCCCTGGTTTATTTTCTTCCTGGGGTCTACCTGTTTCTAACATTACCTTTTTTATTCTTGTTTGCTTGATTTGTAGCTGCAGCTGCTCTCACTCAAAAGCTCTGGTTTTAGACAAGTGTGCCTCTCGTGTACTGCGCGAGCTGCTTAGTCTTGACATTCACAACTGTGGCACATGGCGGGCCTGTAGCATGCATTTGTTGCCAGGTATAGTGACAGACACCTGTAAGCCTAGCATCTGAGAGGATGAGGCAGGAGGATCGCTGCAAGCTTAAAGCCAGTCTGGACTATGTAGCAAGATCTTGTCTCAAACAAACAAAACAACTATATATATATATATATATATATATATATATATATATATATATATGTATATATATGTATATACAAAATAATATAAATTGACAAATATATATATATATATATATATATATATATGAAATAAGATGGAGAGATGGAGTTTGGCTTCTGTATTTCTCTTGATTTTTTTGGTTTCACTTTATTTAAATTTATTTTTAACTGATACACAAAAATAAAATTGTACTTAGTGGGAGACCATATGATGCTTTAAAATATGTCTACATTGGGTGAAGTGTTTTAGTCTGAACTTGCACCTGGTACCACCACCCTGGCGGCAGAACAACAGCTTCTGTGTGAGTAGGTTCATCTTCATTGACTAACCATAGTGCTGTACACATAGTGCACAGAGTGCGCGAGTGTGTGACTTTATTTCTCTCTCTGGGATTTTGTGCATCAAATAACCTTGTCTCTACCCAAAATAATAGCAATAATAATAATAATAATAATAAATAACAATTCTCAGACAATGCCAGGTGTCAAAGACTTTGCAGCTTAGAGAGGGAAATGAAAAATTGTGGTGAGAAGGGATGGGTACACCTGATTTGTCCTTGAAATTCTTTCCTCTACTTGTCAATGAATCCCACACATTGTGCTTTTCTTCTTTGCACAATGTCTACTGGGATTTTCAGCAACATATTTATTTTATTTCAGTTATAAAATTGACCTCTTTTGCAAATGTGCCTAATATGTATAAAGTAACAAAAGCAAAAAAAAAAAAAAAAATAGTAACTTGATAATGACTTGGAGTAAAATGTAATACATTTTAAAATAAGATTTTACTAGATTCAGAAGTATCTCACACAAGCAATAATCCTGATCCACATTCAGTAGGTAAGTGTTAAAAATTGAGAATGAAAATAAAATAGGCATGTGACTCAACCAGTTTAATCAAAAATAGTGGAAGGGATAAATAAAAATTAAGGTAGAACATAGTTAATTAGAAAGCAAGTATATAAAGTTGAATGTAAAAGTTAAGGAGCCTGACTACCTCAATATAAAAGGCTTCTGATAAATAAGGCACCTGACACCAACTTAGGAGACACCTAATGTATTAAGAAAAGTTACCTGTAGTATTTATAACTGACAAACAGTAGCATCTAGGAAATACAAAGATCGCCCAAATACAGGGATGAGTAACAACCACATCAATCCCCAGTGCAACAGATAAAATCCCTGGAAGAAAGCAAGTAGGAGTCCAAGAAAGAGAAGCAGAACCAATGGCCAGCAGCGCCTCAGTAGAGCTCCAAACACACCGGTAGGCAGAGTGTTTCAGTGAAAATCCGGAGAACCTGCCTCATTCCCAGAATAATCAGAATAATAGAGCATCATTAGAAAATCAAATATTAGCACATTTTAACCGGGATGTGCAGAAAAGAAAGCCAAGTTTACACTGCAGTTGAGTGTGTACATTGGTGTGGCTACTTTGGAAAGCAACTAAGAAATAACTGGAGAAATGGCATGAGGCCTGGAGGCGCTGGCTCCTCTAGGTGTGACTCGTGGATAGCAAGCGCAAGGCATCCCTGGGAGAGGAGCTGCCTTCTGGTGCCCTCGCCAAGACCGTGCTAGTCTGTAGATGGGATTTGCATTGGTACACAATCTAGGCCCTTGGTAACCTGTAGGATGATGAAGCTTGGTGATTTGTGTCAGCCCTTTAGCTTTTTTTGTCCTATTGTACACCCATGACAAACTCACACACTTCCTAGGGGTGCATTAGGGGTTATTCATTGGAGAAATGTGCAGGGGAACCAGTGTCCATCCCTAGGATCATGGATCAATGACATATGGCTCATGTGTACCGTGAACCACTACAGAGTGGGGAGGGGACATTGAATGGAACGTCAGCAGATGGCCCTCCAGAAATGGCCCAACTAGTGCTTCAAGCCTGTGCAGCTACACTTCACTTGATGACAGGGAGAAGGGGAGAAGTTGATCACCCAGGCAGGATGCATACCATAGTTCTTAACAGAGGGAGGCAGAGGAAGAAATGGTCAGTCATGGGACACATGATAAAGAACCAGGATGTTGGCGTGAAACAAGAAGAGAAGCAGGAGCCCAGGAAGCCAGCAGAGCCTCCAGGAAGAACTAGCTCTGTGGACCTTGGCTTTAGCTCACTGACACTGCCTTAGGACTCCCAACCTCCAGAACTGTAAGTGAATAATTATTTTTATTGTTTGAAGCTACTAAGTATATAATAAATTATTTCAGCAGCACTAGAAACCTAATGCAATCATACAGTGTGGCTAGATTTTAAGACAACAGAGTAGGGTGGATTAAAGGAAAATACAATATATTCTTAGAATGCATATAGCTCTAAGAACTGGAAGAATCTTTTTCAGGAGGCAAGAATGAGAGTGGTGATTGTAGTGAAGTGAGAAAATAAATATTTGGAGGGTCTTGCATAAAAAAATTATAGTAATAGATTATAATGAAGAAAAAGTATTATTAATTCATACATCTATGGTAGACATTCCCTGTAATATGAGAGAGAATACAATGGGTATAAAAATATAGAGATGGAAAAAGTAAAAACAATAAAAATAGAGAGGTGGCTCTGTGAAAAGAACAACTAAATGAAAATGCACATCAAAAGTACACTGAGAGGGGCTGGGGAGATAGCTCTGTGGCACAAGGGCCTGCCTGGCAAGTGCAACGTTGTGAGTTTGAACCCCGGTCCCGCCAAACAAACAAACAACCAAATTACACTGAGATCTCATTTCATCCCAGCCAAAATGCTTATCATCAACAATATAAAACACAGTGAATGCTGGTAAGGATGAGAGTTGGGAAACCCTTCTACAATGCTAGTGAGAATATAACTTAATACAGCCACTATGAAAATCGGTATGCAAGTTCCTGCAAAAATGCCCTAAAAGATAGATCTATCACTTGGTCTAGGAGCTGTACAATTCCTTGGTATAGAGCCAGAGTCATTAAACTCAGCATACTCTAGGAATGCTGGTATGCCCATGTTGGTTGTGCCACAGTGCCTAATGGCCAAGCCTAGATGACCCTGGAGCCAGCCTAGGTGTCCATCGACAGATGCATGGATAAAGAGAATGTGGTACACGTGCCCAACAGAGAGTTCTCCTGCCACAAGGAAGAATAAAATTCTGTCACTTACTATACATGGATGAATCCAAAGATCATGATATTGAATGAAATAAGCAAGACCTAGAAAAACAGAAATTGCATGTCCTCTCTAATATGTGATCTCTAAAAAGAATGACATCGAAGTGGCAAAGAGACTACTGTTAAGAAAGGAGAAAGGATTGTAAGGGCATCGTACATACTGAACACCCAAATGTGAACCTTGGGGTGGGGGAGGTAGCATGGGGGTAACGGGTGGGCGAGGGTGGTGACAGCCTGTTATGTGCACGTACGAAGCTGCCAGGATGAAACCCATTAATCTGCATGACCAACAAAAAAGACTAGAACACACACATGCACACACGCAAACACACACACACACACACACACACACACACACACACACTACTAAATAAACAAGGAACTTGAAGGGAAAAAAACAGTAATATACCATATACCATTTGGTGTAAGAAATGGGGTTTTGACCACAGACACAGAGAACGTTAGAAGTGAAGTAATAGTTAGGGCATTAAGCACAAGAATTGATTACTTAGGTGAAGTGAAAACCTGTTGGACTCGAAGGATAATTTGACTCAAAGGATAATTAAAAAGCAAACAAACTATAAACAATTCAGAGTAAATCTATTATAAAATGTTCACCCAAACTTCATCCTCCTAAAGCAAATGCTGATATTAGTGGTTCCATCAATTCTTTCAAGGCTGAGGTGATTTCTATGCTACTTAATCTCTTCTAAATCATGGAAAATGATGGAAACCTCTGGCTTGCCTCCAATAGTAAACCCAGCTTCATAGTGGAATTAGGAGGAGCCATTATTTAAGAATGAAGTAACCTGATTTCTGAGATGGATATTGTACTTGGAAGCTGTCTCGAACAATTCACCTAATATCCCCTAGCCTTGGATCTTCATCCATCAGACAGTGGCTAAATAAATATTCCTGTGCGCTCTGCCCATCCTCTCCATGCCTTGCTGAGATCCTTGGGCTGCAGCCCAGGCCAGCTGCACAATCAGTGTTGACTGAGCCTGGCCCAAGTGCTCTCACCCCATCTTTCCAGTCCAGGCAGGCTCTGTCTTTGTGACTTTCACAGACCTGGATGGTGAAAAGGCTGGATGCACCTCTGAGTGCCAGCACTGCTTCCTAGCAGCCCAGGTGACGCCCATGTGCTGGCTTCACTCTATCCTGCCTGTCCAGCTGCCAGCTCTGCGCAACTTGTCTGCTGTTCACCGCAGCATGAATCATTTACATAAACTATGTGGGGCCTCCTGAGACCCCTGTGCATCACTTCTCGATCTCCTGAGACTCAGGGTGCAACCAGACTGTGCAAGTGCCTGCGCATCTGCTGCCAAAGCAGTGCAGCTAGTGACTCCCCTCCCGCTAGGAGCAATGGGCTGAAAGAAGGAATAAATGAGGTCCTCCCACCTTCTCCAGGGTTCTGAGGATTACTGCAAAGAACACATATAAGGCGTATGTGAAAGAGCCCCTATAATCATAATCTCTTCTGCTGATCATAGCACATCCGTAAGACTTTCTTTGCACTGTAGATCTAATTTCAAAATTAGTGGATTTTTAGGGCTGGTGAGATAGCTCAGCGGGCTAAGCACTTGCTTAGGCAAGCACAGGGGTCAGTGTTCGATCCTTGACACCGCATGCCATACTGGCCCTGCCCTCGGACACCTGACTGAGCAACAGAATCTGGGTGTGGTGACTCACACCTGTAATCCCAGTACTAGGGAGGCTGAAAGCAGGAGGATCATTATGAGTCTGAGCTGCATAGTGAGACTCTGCACACACACACAGACACACACACACACACACACACACACACACACACACACACACACAGAAAATTAGTGGATTTTTAAAAACATAAGTGTTCTCTGGCTTTATAACAAAGCTCAGTGACAACTAAATAGCCAAAGCATTTGGTGGTGGTGATCTTATAGAGGAGGCTGTTATTAGACTCTGGTCACTTACAAACCTATGTCTGCATTACCATCACAGTAACACACAGCCCCACTACGCCGTCACCTGGCTGGCTGGTAAAAGGCTTTTCACACAGCCTCTGAGAAATTGGCTGAGGAGTTATCTGATGTGTGCTAAACGAGCCTGCTCACGCTGTGGGTTGAATTTTTGCCTTAAACCGAACTTTTCAGAAGAAAAAAGACAGCCCTGGGATACACATTGTGAAACCTGTAATGATGATGTGATACTTTAATCTGGTTAAAATGCATGACAGTATAAGTCACCATGACCCAGGGCTGACACAAATGAGGAGCTACGCTCAAGCGCGCAAAAGCTTTCCCATGAGCCACTTGTTTTTGGTTTTAATAAGGCTCCATCTCACTACACGGGTTGCCAGTAAATTCTTTTGCTATTTTAACACTAGAAAACAAATGGGAACCTGGAGGTTTTTTCCCACGAGAAGGCTATTTCTAATATCAAGACTGCGGTAGGGAGTGGGGGATGGGAGCACTGTGGTGGGAGAAGGCATCCAAAGGTGTTCGGGAGTGGGGAGCAACACCCAAAAGCTCTGAGTAAAAAAAAGATTTTTTTTTTTCTAGCCAGAATGTTTGCAGCTACACACTCTAATGAGCTGCTGAGGTCAACCAGGTATGAAAGTCCTCAGAAGTTATTCATCAGACCTTTTTCTAGACTAAGTGGGACAACTAGAGATTATAATCCATATTGAGCTGTCCGGTTCCTTGCCCAAGAACTCATGTCGACTGTTCACTTTGCCAAACTTCACTGAAATTGAAATTGCAGGGGCTGGGGAGAGAGCTCTGAGGCACAAGTGCCTGCTGGGCAAGTGCAAGGTTATGAGTTCGAACCCTGGTCCCACAAAAAAAAAAAAAAAAAAAAAAAAAAAAAAAAAAAAAAAAAAAAAAAAAAAAAAAAAAAAAAAAAGAAAAAAAAGAAATTGCAATTTTTTTATTTTATTTTATTTTATTTTATTTTTTGCGGGACCGGGGTTGAAACTCATGACCTTGCACTTGCCAGGTAGGCACTTTGGCCACGGAGCTATCTCCCCGGCCCCAATATTTTCTATTTTTATGAGACAAAAGAGTCCCATATTGCCCATGCAGGAATGTTCTATTCTCAAACAAAAGCTTCTTATAGGTTTTCCCTACCAATGTGTTCATGTAACTTGTTTTACAGTCAATTATACAACACGAGTTCCTTGGCTACTCGATGTCTCGATTTTCATTGTAGAGAAAACATTAGTGCCTATAGGGGGCAAATTAGTTAATATGCATAAATACTCAGAATAGTACCTGCTATGCAAGCATCACACAAATCTTGGCTATGGTTAGAGACATTAATACAAGAAAAGAAAGTAGAGAAGGGTCTAGGAATAAAACAGACTGAGATGGTGGAGGGATATCCAGTAGGTAGGGAAGTGGGCAGATGAAGGAGAATTCCTATGAAGGTTGTGTAGACTTTTTTGATCCTAAAGGGGAGAGAGAGACAGAGACAGAGAGCGACAGAAACAGAGAGACAGAGACAAAGAGATTCCACTGACAAATTGCTTCTTCACCTTCCGGTATCCAGCTATTGCATTCTAATCATGACTGAGATATTATATTTTTGACCCACAAATTTCCAACTCCTGACCTTTCCCACTCAGTTGAACCTCTGTATCACCAATAGCTTCTCTGGTTACCCAGCGTCCTCTCAGCATGGCACAAGTTCTCTGCGGTGCAGCCACCTCTGTCCCACAGCCACGGAGAACTCTCTTCCTCCAGTCATTCAGGCTGAAGAGCCGCACTACTCTACAAGGCCTTTTTCCTTAGAATTCAGACCTGGAAGCGTGCTGACTATGTGGCTGTGGAGCAGGCTATTTACACTTCTGATCTCTTCCTTACCTATAAATGGTGGTCAACTTTGATCACCTCATAAAGGCGATTGGAAGAAACCATACCACTGGAGTACTAGTGGAAGAAGCTGGTAATGAATACATCATTGGATTTAGTAGTAACACAGTAGTAGTAGTAGTAGTGGCTAACATTTATTTCACTCAGTATTTTTTCACTTACTCCCCATAAGCACTCAAAAGAATGCTGCATTTTTATCTTTAGGCCACAGAATAAGAAAGTGAGGCTTCTAGGGCACTTACCATCTAATGCATGTTTTCAGAGTGCTGGTCTGTGCCACACCCTTTCAGGAAACTTGAGTTTTCTAACCAGCATTTAAAGCACTGTTTAACTAGTGTTTAAAGCAGGGTCCTCCTTCTCATGGGACTTACCTATTCTTGGGAAAAACTAGGCCAACAAATAAAATAACGGCAGCCCATGCAGGGCCCTGTGAATAAAACAGCAGTCTTGCGGGAGTGTGACACGGGGCTGGCTGGCTTTCCAGAGGATAATATTTTCCAAAGCCTCCTGAGCAAAGAGTCAGGAGTGGGAGAAGATGCCTCCTTTGTGCAGGAAAGACCAGGGTGCTGAGGCTCACAGGCATGGAGGGGCTCTAGGAAGGAGGGATGGCTGAGCTTCAGGAGGAGAAGAGGCCCAGTGTGAAGACCCCTGGTGCCCTAAGTTAGCAGGAGTCAGTGCCTCATCTTCGTGAGGGGGCGGGGGTGCAGGCTGCAAGAGCAGAGGCTGGGCAGTGGGTGACATCCCTGTGACTCTGGCTGCGGGGGCTGGGTGAGGCTCCCAGCGAGCTAGAAAGAAAGCCAGGACTCTGACAAGCAGCTACTGGGTGGCAGGCAGGGGGTGGTGGCTCGGACCAAAGGAGCCAGGGGAGATGGATGGGAACACAAGGGACAGGGACCTACTTCTGAGGTGTAGTCACAAGGAGCTGCTGGTGCCTGCGGAGGACAGTGAGAGAAGAGGGACGGGGAAGAGGCCCCTAGTGTAACTGGGGTGGGGATAGTGGCTGCGAGAATAGTGGAGCGGGAGAACAAGACACGGGATATGAAAGCTGGGCGGGGCATTCAAAGGAAGAAATCACCCCGAAGAGGGCTTCAATCAGCGTCTGAGTGAGAAGCCTGACCTGAGAATAGAGGATCCCTGCTACCCGTAGACCTTGGGCCTGCAGCGGAAAGTGCACACAGAGAAGCTGGGCTCGTTGGCCCTGAGAAGCCCTCACCGAGGTGGGCCCGGCAGAGGTGGAGCCTGGGGAAGCTGCTCCTGGTATGCCCAGGTAAGAAGGAGCAAATCCGTGGCTGAAGGCCCGAAGGGTGTGCGGAGCCACGGAGCTGCGGCATACACACAGTTTTCTCCTTGTGGCCAGAATTACTGCAACGGCCTCTGTGCCTGGGACGCCTTGGCCTAGTGCTCAAGACCAACTGAGTATCGCTTCTTGTTCTTTCACCTACTGCTACCACCACAGATGCTCCTAAACGTTCTGCAACTGGCCATGTCCTAGGTGCCCGAGGGACTACTTCATGACCATGACCACCCTAACGTTCATTCAGCAAACACTAAGTACTCATTTGTTGTCAAGCTCCGTCGCTTAAGTCTGAGCAGAGACGCAGAAGAGCAGAATCGCCGACAGCCTTGCTCCTGAAGCTGAGCATGGAGAAGGGGGTTCTCTCCTCCGGTTTCCTCATAGACTTCCCCCGGGATCATATTCATTCCACCCCATAGAAGTTCACCTTTTCTTCCCTTCTTCAGTTGTTCAAATCCTCCGTTTCCATAGAAGCCAGTCAGTCCAAAAGTAGTGCCTTCTGTTCCCACGCGGGACCACCCACCCGTGTATGTGTAGACACTGGCCTCTCCCCTCTGCACAGAGAGCGAGTGTGCTCCAAACAGCGACCCACACGGAAACTCCACCAAGCGCAGGGCCATCAAAGAGGTAAAGCTGCAGACCCAAATGCCCAGGGAGAAGACAGGAGCCTGCACTTTGGAGACTACTGTAAGGCCAAGAGGGTACTAGGAACAACAGGGATGGGGCCCCACGAGATGGGCTGGGGGTTAAATGGAGACCAAAATCTCTTCAGCACACCCAGATAGAACTCCCACCCTCACAGGGTCACTGGAGAGCTCCCGACAGCTCTGAGTTCCAGCCCTTGCTCACTAGCTATTGTCAAGCCCCCAAAGCAGTGACAGCCCCATTTTCTCAGTACTGGGAAGCTCAAGGGTGCTCCCAAGGAAGGTCAGTTCACCCCCAGCAAGTACAGGCTATATTAGGGCAACGCCACTGCGTGTTAACCTAATTAACACTAAAGCCTTCTCAACCACGTAGATTAGGTTAATGCGCCTCTACGGGGTTACATAGGTAATTCTCTCCTATGCTTACCTATTGCTACAAATAGTGCCCAGTAATGCCACCGGCCTGGCCAAGTAGGGAAGTGTGACTTAGTACACACAGTGGATCTTCTCTACTGCAGAACAGGGGGATGCTGGTGACGTTCCAGCAGATGGAGCCATAGCCTGGAAGTGCCACAGACACTTCCTATGTCAAACTTCCTCGCCCCACCCCAATGCCACCAAATAAGCACAAGAAGAGAGGTAGGGAGGGGAAACAAAGAATTAAAAATAAAAGTCGAACATGACTGGGTACAGAACCGTTCTGTGGTTGTACAGATCTCTGTCCTACTGCCTGGCCCATGGTACATGCTTACCAGGAATGAAAACATGTAGCATGTTTTGAGAACTAAATTGCAGACTGGGTGGGCGGGCAGCACCCCCTCCTTGCTCTGCTCTGCTTTCATCTCCTGCCCCTTTGATCCTCTGCACCCTTGTACCCTTTGGACACCCACCTGCCTTCAAAATGTCACAGAGAAATTCTGTGAAACTTGTCTGAAAGGGTCAAGTTGGTGTCAGGGGGAAGTGTTGGGAAAGGCATGTGGTAAAAATAGCCCGCTGGAGGTTCCCACCTGTCTCTAGCCTTGACAGGCCCAGGGTAATATCTTCTGAAGTGTTTCCCAGGTCTTCTGTACCAGGATCATCCAGGTCATTTGTCAAAAATTCCAGTTCTCAAGCCACATCCAAAGAATCTGACTCAGTGCTCCTGGGCTCAGGGGCCCAACTGATTCTGCAAAACTGATCCTGAGAATCTCTTTCCAGAGGAAAGAGAGCCACAGCCTCTTTCCTTGGTCCTGAAATCTAAACTCCACTGAATATTCTAAAACAGTGGAAGCTTTTCCTAACACATTTGGGAGCAAAGTCTGACCCAGGAAGTGGCATGCCATTGTATTTTATTTGTTGAATATGATGTGAACATTTCCACACCCTGCTGCTGAAATATTAACATGTTTGATTACCTCGTGCTGCCCTGGAGTCTGGAATGAATATTGCATCATTCTTCTGAAACCCAAAGACCTTTAAATTCAGCAACACACAGGGCCTCAAGGATTTCAGAGAAAGGTCACTCATACTACATTTTATGACCTATCTATAGATAGTAGGTGAAGCTGGCACATATGCACCTGGGGATTGCTTAAAAAGTCGAATAAAATAACACTGAGTTGGAAACTCAGAGACTTCATCTTTTTTGACCTCAGTTCTTACCTCTGAATATGAAGAAAAGTAACAGCTAAGGCCTTCCATCTAAAATTTCAATGTTCGCACATCTAGCTCTCTCAAGAAATGTTTACATGGGGCTGGAGAGGTAGCTTGGTGGTCTAAGTGACTGCCTGGCAGGCACAAGGACCCAGGTTTGATCCCTGGTACCACATGTAGTGCTAGCCTCGGAACCCTGGACATATGTTTGCCACCAAAACCAGGCATGGTGGCGCACACCTATGATCCAAGCAAGCTCTGGGGAGGCTGAGACAGGAGGAACACTATGAGTCTAAGCAGTGTAGTGAGACACTGTACCAAATAAATAAATAAGTATTTTAAAGAACTGTTTACAAAAAGAGAGAGAGAATTGCTTACATTACTTATAATGCAAAGTTTAAGTTGTCATGTCTTTTTTTGGGAGGGCATGTGGGGGTTGATGCCTCATTTTTATGAACAAGTATAAAACGTAAAAATATTTCTGCACCTTTTATGTTTCTAGAAAGATCAGGAGTGTTTCTCTCTGAGAGCCTTTGCTCAGGTTCTGTACAGAGGCTGGTAAGGTACTGTATTCAACAAAACTAATAGGAAGCTAGCAGAATACTGAAGTAACCTTGAGCTCTAGGGAGTGCTGTAGAACGCTGTGGGAGGAAATATCATTTGTGCTGGTTATAGAAAGCTAAAGAGGTGTCCAGGACAGGCCACAAACACCTCCGCTCCCAGCACATAGCTCAGTTAACCTGGGGAAGCAAGCTGCCATGCAGTACTATCTTGGTGACTCCTAAGCCCCCTGATGGGGACTGTTTCTTTAGTCCTCCATGCAGTAATTCATATTGAAATCATCACCATAAATCCCTGCTAAGTTCAAAAACAAGATATTAAAACATTTTTAAAATGTAAACATAACACAAAAATAGAACAAAAAGAGCTCAAGTTTGATGAAAAACAATAGGTCAAAATAATTTCCCTAAATAATACATGGGCTGAAGACCCAGGTGCCGGACCTTGGAGTATGATCTTATTTGGGAAGAGGGATTTTACAGAGATAATCACGTTAAGGTGAGGTCATTAAGATGGGCCCTAATCCAGTAGGACTGCTGTCCTTAGAAGAGAGATGGTACACACAGGCCAGAGAGGACACCTATGAAATGGAGTCTATGTGTAAAGCAGCAAGTCTAGGACACATCCTCCCTGTGCAGGCCTCTTGAGGAATGAGGCTGCCCATGCCCTGCTCTTACACATCCAGCCTCCAGAACTGGGATGCAATGGATTCTGTTTTTAACCAGCTGACTTGTGGTCCTGGTAGATGGAGCAGTAGAATGCACAATATCTAGGCCAGAGGCAGAGACACCTGCAATAGCTGGTGCATGCATCTGGGCCCTCAGCTCACCTCCGGTGTTGTTTCTGCCCCATGTGTTCACACCTCATGCTTAAATTTTTTGTTTCTAGAGTACGTAACTTCTCTAAGAGCAGGCAATTTGTCAAAAGCTGAGCTGAAATCTGATACAGAGAAATCTAACTCTAAACCCTTCAAATTAAAATCAATAGCCTGGTATGGTGGCAGACTCCTGTAATGCCAGAACTTGAGAGGCCGAGGAAAGAGGATGCCTGTGAGTTGGAAGTCAGCCTAGGCTACCCAGTGAGTTCAAGTCCCGCTGGGACTACACAATGGGAATTTTTCTCACAAAACCAAAGATATAAAAAGTAAAACAAATTCAAATTCCTCTTGCCAGGCATAGTGGTGTATACCTATATTGCCAGTACTTGGGAGGTTGAGGTAGGAGAATAGCCATGAGTTCAAGGCCAGCCTGAGCTACAAAATGAATTCAAGAGACTGGGTGTGGTGGCACATGCTTGTAATCTGAGCTCTTGGGAGGCTGTAAAAAGGCAGATCACTATGAGTCCGATCTAGTAGTGAGACCCTGAACACCCTATCCACCCTTCCCTAGGGGGAAAAAAATGAGTTCAAGGCCAGCATAAACTATACAATGAGACCCTGTCTCCAAAAACCAAATAGCCAAAAACATTTTTTCTTTAATTTAAAAGAAAAATAAAACTGCCTCCTTGAAGCTTGTATCTGTTTAGCTTTCATAAATGCAGATTAGGGTCATCATTCTCCTAGAAATAAAGTGGATAAAAAATTTTACTTTGAATTCCAACATTTAGGAATTTTAAGCCCAAAGCCTAAGAGAATATGTGTAGTTAGACTAACAGAATGTAAAGAGTATATAAAGAGAGGTCAGTACCTTGGTAGACCAATGCAGCATGTAACACATGTGTGTCAGAGAGGTGGAATAAGAAAACATTGGCATTTTAACAGTGAAACAACTCCAAGCAGGGCGTGGTGGCTCACGCCTGTAATCCCAGTACTTGGGAGGCTGAGGCAGGAGGATTGGCGCGAGTTCGAGACCAGCCTGGGCTACAAAAGTGAGCTCAGGACCAGCCTCAACTGCATAGTGAGACCCTGTCTCAAAAAAGACAAAAAAAAAAAAAAAAAAAAAAAAAAAAAAAAAAAAAAAAAAAAAAAAGAAACAACTCCAGAGGTTAGTTTTCACCAATTCCTGAGTGAGGAGATTGGAAGTTGATTTCAGTCACTCTGTGTATTAACATTAATATAATATTCATGTTATGTTCTAGTGCTTTGAAAATATGCTACAGCAGAACTAATACTTGCCCTCCCATTCTCATTCTTTCTTACAAGGGCACATGATTGCCCCGTGAACATTTTTATTCTATGGCGCTTCTTGTACATGTGCACGTGGTTGTAGCTGGTACAGCTTGCGCACAGGTGCAGTGTGCTCTCAAAGGGGAGGGATGTGGGATGCTCTTCACAGTACTGCTTCATTTGGCTGGGGAACTGGTGTGGTGGGAAGAGTTAAACCAGCCCTTGTGGACTTGCAGATAGCAACCAGTTTTTGGGACCAAAGAGCAACAGAAAGAAGAACCTTGGACCATGGGGGTTACCAAGCTACACTTCACACTGGAGAAAAATATGGTATGTTTTTAAAACCATGATTATTTTGAGTCTCATGATTATTGTAGCCAAATCATATTCTAACACTATATTTTAATAATTAAGTGGACCACTCCATGCTCCAACTCTTGCAAATATAATATATAAAAAATTTCTATGTAAAATTATATACTTCCTGCCAATAATAATTTTGTTGTTCATTTCTTCTCAGTAACTGAAGATAGTTAAACACTAGACATGCTTCATTTCCATGGTTCCTGGACTTCTCAGGGGAAAGTCAGCCAGGGAACTGTGATCTCTCAGACTGTCTTAAGGGCATCTGAGTTGGTTTAGTGGCCCTGACTCATTTGCAGAGAGTGGCAGTTGGGAAAGTGAAAGCACCACAAGGATGATATGACATTTATTGGTGATTTAAAACCCAAACAGTCCAAAAGATGACTGGAAATTTCTGCTATGATTTGACCTATATGAGCACTTTGAAACCTGGGCAAGGCGTGGGATCAGGAGTTTCTTAGACTTGCCTGAGATTTCTTGAAATATTACATTGGCAACTTCTATAAAGGTGGTATGTGTCTGTGTGGTGAAAAAAGAATTCCCTTTTGGTCCCCTTGTCTAAAATAGGCTTTAGAGAAGACGTAGGAGGAGTGTCCCCTACACCACTAAAAAGTCTCAGCTGTAAAATTATGACTTATTGGTGAGCACATCACACCAACACCTTCAAGTTCTTAAACCATTTCAATAAAATTGAGACCAATGAAAGAGCCTGCGTCCCATCCTTATGACTGTTTCAACAGGCTGCTGCATCTAGCAAAAGTACTAAATATATATTATAAAATTTAGAGACTATTCTTGATAAGATCAAAAATTGTACATAAGACTCTTGAATTCTTTGCCTTCATATTAGATATGCTGTACCAGAACACAAAAGGCTGGCCTAAGGAAATGGATGCTAGAGTTTAACAGGAAGGATACAGGATTTAGGGAGACCTTCTAGGCATATTAGCTAGTGTTAAAAGAAAAAGATGGGCTAGACCTTTATAAAATTACCCCTGTAAAAGGAGTTGCAGTCATTGCTTTTGTTTAATTTGTTTGTGTTTTATAAAGCAAGAAGAAAATTATGGAGTTAAACTAAAAAGGAAAATATCAACACAAAGGAAAAACAAACAATAATGGAAGAAATATAACATCATCCAAAAAACAAAATAAAGTACCAGTAGACAGGCATGGTGGTGCAGGCCTATAATCCCAGCACTCAGGAGATGGAGGCAGGAGGGTCACTGCAAAGTTTGAGGCCAGGCTGGGCTACCAAGTGAGTTCAAGGTCAGCCTGAATTGCATAGTGAGACCTCATCTCAAAAAGATTAAACACAAACAGCAATAATAAATAAATAAATAAATGGTAATTGACCTATATGATCATCTTAAAGAAGCCCAATAAAATGTAGGCAAATATAGACAAGCAAGTCAAAGCCAGAAAAGCAGAACATGGATGAACCGAAAATTTTGACAGAGATGAAAGCCATCAAAAATGAATCAAAGAGATATTTTGGAGCTGAAGAACACAATGACATACTGAAAAATTCAATAGAAACCTTTAGCAGCAGACTCCATCAAGCACAAGAAAGAACCAATGATCTTAAAGCAAGATAACTTTAAATTATCTCTCAGGGATGAACAAAAGAATGGAAAAATCTCCTGGGCTCATGGGACCTTATCACACACACATTTTGAGAATTTTGGGAGCCACAAGACAAAGTGACAGCAAATTTGTTTGAAGAAATAATGTCTGAAAACTCCCAAAATATGGAGTGAGAAATTATCATTCACATTTTTGAAGTCCACAGAACCACTTAGAGACTTTTGCCAATATGCACTATAATTAAACTCTCAAAAGTTAAATGCAAAGAGGAAATGTAAGAAAAAAAAAAAAAACCCTAAAGAAAAGCAACTCACCTTCTACGCACCTGTCATCAGATTTCTCAGAAGAGACCTTGCGGGCCAGGAGAGAGTGGGATGAGCTACTCAAAGTGCAGTCAGAAACTCTACCCTGCAAGGCTGTCCTTCACTAATGAAGATTATCCTGACCAACATGGGAGAGCACACTATTACTGGGTCTGTTAGGAGAACTGCAAGGAGGAGTTTTCAAGTTGAGAAAAAATAGTAGTAACCAACAGAACGAAAACACAGAAAAGTATGAAACTCACTATAAGCTAGGTGTGGTGGTAAGTGTCTATTGTTCCAACATGCAGGAGACTGAGGCATATTGTTGTGAACTTCAGGTCAGCCTATACAGTGAGTTCAGAGCCTGCTTGAGCTACAGAATGAGATCTGTCTCAAAGATGATAGATAGATAGATAGATAGATAGATAGATAGATAGATAGGATGGAATAAAACTCACCATAAAGATAAGAATATAGTCACATCCAAAATAATGTTATAAAAATAAAAAAATATTACACTGGCAGTGTGTAAAGAAGCTTACTCTGGTATAAAAGTAAATTAAGAGACAAAGTACTATAAAATAACTTAGCCAGGTGTGGTGGCTCATGCCTGTAATCCCAGCACTTGGGAGGCTGAGGCAGGAGGATCGTTGTGAGTTTGAGACCAGCCTGGGCTACAAAAGTGAGCTCAAAGCCAGCCTGAACTGCACAGTGAGACCCTGTCTCAAAAAGCAAAAAAATAAATAATAATAATAAATAAAATAACGAGCTACAGTAACTGTTAATTGATACAACATGTAAAAGGTAATTTACCTTTATTATTTATTACCTTAATTTATGACAATGACATCAATAATGTAAACTTTGAGGGGAAGTGAAGCTGAAGTGTATTGTTATCTAATACAGATTATTCTGAAATAGGATGTTATAATTATAATTTTCATAGTAATCACAAGTATAGAAACCTATTCCATATACAAAAGATAAAGAAATAGAATGCAAAGAATACTACGGAAAAGTCATCACATGGCAAAGGAAGAGAGGAACAGAGAAAGAATGGGACAAAGGAACTACAAGAATCAGAAAGCAACAAAATGACAGTAGTAAGTCCATACCTGTCAATAATTTTTAATGTAAAAGGATACATTCTTGAACCTAAACACTCAGTTTCTGAATATATAGGATGAACAAGAACCAACTATATGCTGCCTTTGAGAAACTCACTTTACCTTAAAGGTTACACACAGAGTAAAAGTGAGAAATTCAAATGGATACTGCAGGTAAATGGTCACCAAAAGAGAGTAGAGATTGTGATACCTAAATTAAACAAAGTAGATTTTAAGTTTAAAACTGTCACAGGGGAAAAATTACTATATAATCATAAAAAGATCAGTTAATCAAGAGACTACAATAATTGTAAAATTATGCAGTCAACCTCAGAGAACCTAAATACATAAGGCAAATATTGACAGTGTAAGGGGAGAAATAGACAGCAATACAATGATAGTAAGGTTCTTCATTGTTTCAGCTTCTAGATCATCTAGACACACACACACACACAGAAAAAAAAAAAAAAAAAAAAAAAAAAAAAAAAAAAAAAAAAAAAAAAAAAAAAAAAAAAAAAAAAAAAAAAAAAAAAAAAAAAAAAAAAAAAAAAAAAAAAAAAAAAAGGAACAGCAAACATGACAAATAGACCTAGCAGACACATCTAAGAGGACTAGAATGAACACACTCTTTTTACATGGAATATCCTCCAAGATAGATCACATTTTAGACCACAAATCTTCACAAGTTTAAGAAGATTGAAACCATATCATACATCCTTTTTTAAAAACAATGATATAAAATTAGACCTCAAGAGTTAAATTGAAAAATTAACAAACACATGTAACTTATCACAGTCCTGAATAACAATAAATCAAAAGAGATAAAGCATAATTTGAGAAAAAAGAAAACGGAAGCAGAACCTGAAAACTTGTAAAATGTAGAAAGTTTAAAGACTGGGCATGGTGGCGTGTGCCTGGAATCCCATCTTTTGGGAGGCTGTAAACAGGCAGATCACTACGAGTCCAATCTAGTAGTGAGACTCTGAACACCCTGTCAGACCCTTCCTAAAATACAAAAAAAAAAAAAAAAAAAAAAAAAAAAAAAAAAAAAAAAAAAAAAAAAAAAAAAAAAAAAAAAAAAAAAAAAAAAGAGGAAAGTTTATAGCAAGGATACCTACATAAAGAAAAAAGCTCTGAAATAGTGTATCTTTACATCTGAAAGAGGTAGAAAAGCCCAAAGTCAGCAGAAAGAAAGAAACAATGAAGATCAGAGCAGAAATAAAGACTAGAAAAACAATGGAAAATTTCAGTGAAAATAAGGATTCATTTCTTGTAAAGATAAACAAAATTAAGATTTAGCTAAACTAAGAAAAAAGAGAGAGAATGCTTAAATAACTAAAAATGCAGTAAAAAATTAAAGAAGAGTAACTCCAACCAGTACCACAGATATACAAAGGTATAAGAGACTTTTGTTCATAAGAGACTGATATAAATAATTAGAACATATTAGGTAACACAGACAGGTAAGTAAGCTAATGGAAATACTAGAAAGTCTACAGGTAAATACCCATGTTTACGGTCAAAGATCTTTGATGAAAATGCCAAGAATGTACAATGAGAAAAGGATTATTTCCTCAGTAAAAGATGTTAAGAAGACTCTACAATCCACATGCAAAAAGCTAAAGGGGGGGGGGACCTTAATTTCACATCATAGACCAACTGAAGTGATGAAGCGAGGGCAAAATAAAAGGAAGAAAAGGGAAGTAAGAAAAAGTAGAAAGAATTATGACTATGTTAGGGGTACACACCAGCTCCCCACAATAAGTGTAATCATTATGTGCTGCAGACACATACTAATAAAAATAAAATAGATACATAAATTAAAAACCTAACTCAAAATAGATGAAAAATTACACTGTAAGCTTACTAAAAGAAAACATGAGGAAAGGCTTCTTAGAACTTCCCTGGGCAATGACTGTTTGGGTTTGATCACAGAAGCACACATAATAGAAGCAAAAACAGATAAAGTGGGGTTGCATTGAACTAAACACCTTCACACAGTAAATGAAGCAATGGAGTGAAAAGACTGTTTACAGGATGGGAGAGAAAACCTCGTAATCATATCTCCAATACGGGGCTAACACCTAAATTCACAGTGAACTCAAACAAGTACAAAGCGAAGGCCAAGCCTGTGCAGTGGTGTGTGCCTGTAATCCCAGAACTCAGGAAGCTAAGGCAGCAGGATTACAAATTGGAGGCCAGAATAGGGACTGTACAGAGTTCTAGGCCAGCCCAGACTACAGAGCAAGTCCTTGTCTCGAAAACAAAAACAAAAACAAGCCAAAATAAAACAAAACAAGAAATCCTGCAAAAACTGTTTTTCACCTCAATCAAATGAAAAAAAAATCCCAGTTAAAACATGTCCAAAGGTGCCTGAGAACTATTTCTCAAAAGAACATATGTACAATAGATATATGAAAAAAACACTCAACACTCCTAACTATCAAGGAAATGAAAAACAAAACACCAGGAAGAAATCACCTTATGCCTACTAGAATGGCTACTACCAAAAAGACAAAAGATAACAAGTGTTGGTCAGGATGTGAAGAGAACATTCTCGATGAGTCTGCAGAGTAGTACAGCCATTGCAAAGGTTCCCTCAAAACCTGAAAGCAGAAGCATCGTACATATGTCAAGGAAATGAGCTCAGCATTTACTGTCCCGTGCTCCTTGTGGGGACACCAACATCCACCGACAGATGAGCAATGAAAATGTGATTCGTTCTGTCTCTCTCTGTCTCCTTGTCTCGAGGGAATAGTATTCAGCCTCGGAGGGGACTGAGATCCTGTCACTTGTAGCAGTACAGACGATGTTTTCCTAAGTGAAATAAGCCAGGTACAGAGAGACAAATGCCGCATGATTCCACTCATATGTAGAATTTTAAAAAGTTAAATTCAAAAGCAGAGGGTAGGAGAGTGGCTGTCAGGGGTGAAAGGGCAGAAAATCTCAGGATGAATAAATTATGAAGCCTGGTGTATAGTGTAGCATTTATAGCTAACCATGTACACTTTATGCAGGTGAAATTTGCTAAGACGGTAAAAAAATAAAAAGAAATTTGCTAAGACGGTAAATACGCTATGTTCCCTCTGCACATACACACACACACACACACACACACACACACACAAATAGCTATGTAAGGTGATGGATATATTAGTTTATGATCATCACAATGTATACATGTGTTTAAAAATTACATGTTACTCTGCAAGTATACACTAGACATGTTTTTGCCAGTTTAACTCAGTAAAGTAGTGAGAAGAAATATTGAGAGGAAATTCACTATAAGGAAAGATTAAAGTATAAATAGAATATTTTTTTTCTAGCCCAAGAAGTCTGTTTATGAAATTAAAAAAATCTCAAGGCCTTGTGGCTATATATTCAAATAACATTATCGTGTAATATCTCTAGGTTCCAGGCTGATACTGAGCAATAAAAGAAATTAAGCCAATTTATTGCCCATGCCTTTGACAATGACATTCAAGCAAGATAACAGTGACCTAGTTTGCTATTTTATTTTTTGCAGTACTGGGGATTGAACTCGGGACTTTGAGCTTGCCAGGCAAGTGCTTATTCTATGGAGCTATCTCCCTTGTCCCAACAGTGACCTAGTTTGAAGAAAGCTGTAGCAATATAAGCTATATAGTTAGTGTTTGGACTATAGTATGACTTTTATGACTCATGATATCAGACTAAAGAAATCCTGTTACCCTGAAGTTGTATAGATGCCAGGATGTATGTGATAAAATCAAGTTATATGGGGAAGGAGGCTGTTTTAACAGAAAGCAACAACCCCTCTTTAAAAACTTCTGCATAGGGGCCCGGCGGGATGGCTCAGTGGTTTAAAGCGCCTGCTTGGGAAAGCTTGGGCGGCTTCAGGGACTGCGGTTCGATCCCTGGCACCACATGCTGCGCCAGCCCTGCCCTTGGGGCAGGCTGAGCCAGCCATAAGAATGAGTGAAAGGACAAATAAAGGTTCTGAAACAAGAAAATAAATAAAGAAATTTAAAAAAAAAAAAAACTTCTGCATAACTTTAAAAAAATTGTTTCAGCAATGCACTGCCCATAGCATAAATCTGTGTGTGCAAATCCCACACAAGGTTCTGAGTCAAAAGTTCCACTGTCACATATGGCAAAAAAAAAAAAAAAAAAGCTCAATGTTCCCTCCACCTCCTCCCACCTCCCACCCAGGCTGCTGAAGTCCTGTGTGTACTGGCATGGGGCAGTGTTGGCAGATGTTACATTTCTCAACTGAGCTGAGAGCCAGCTTTGCTGGCTGTCTCTCTTACTTGGCAGGCCAGGGCTTTTCACATTTCAGCTTAACAACTAAAGAAGTGCTCAAGGCCTGAATTATTTGAAATAAAGAGAAAGTAAGAGCCAAAGTCCAAGTCATGAATCAGTGAAATTAAACTCTGAAAGTGCTAGGGTAAGAAACTGAGAAGTAAAAATAGAAAGAGTTAAATGGAGGGGCCAGCCAGCTGGGCTTTGGCAAAAAGACAGGCAGCATAAAAGATTAAAAATATCAGGCATAAGTGGATTAAGGGTGATGGGGGCCAGCTGAGTGAGGGACATGTGGACGCACATGGAGCTTGCTGTAGGATGCTCAGGGACCCCACGTGCTGTAGAGTAAATATGGGCCCTGCCTTGGAAATATACACTCTCATAGAAGCTGTTCAAAGAACAGTTCAAAGTTTGCTATAACCCTTTCCATTGTGACACTGTTGATTTGACATTGTGGGCAAGAATCGGTCCCAGGCAAAAGTTGGCATCTTTGGTAAAACTGAAGAAGATAGACAAGAATTTAAAATAAAAGTTTTCTAGAATCACGAGCTCATGCTCAACAGAGTGAGCTTCTCCACCTTCTTTCCTTAAAATATAATATTGCTTTTGAGGGTCAAGCCTACTAACATTTATGAAAGTATGGTATTTTCAGGACAATAAATCACTATTGAGATGGGATATATTCTTTTATGAAATTAGAATTCTTTGTTTTTAGAACCATGGCTTGGATATCAGAGGGACCACTTGAGTTTTCTGTTTTATTAAAAACATAGGAAAAGAAATGTTGTCTATGTGACACGAAGTTCTGCCTCTAGGCCAAATTATTTAAGCCCAAGCTAGCACTGTTTTTTGTTGTTATTGTTTTTTGTTTGTTTGTTTTTGTTGCTGTTCCTGAAAGGCAGACTTTGTATTCAAAGTCATCGAGGGACAATTTTTGCACCTTATTACTAACTACAAAATCCTGATCTTTGAAAGAGTTATCCTTTTCTGCAAAAATGCACTAGATATTTAGTCTAGGTTAGCAACTAGACAGCATTTGTTTCATCAGGATGATTAAAAGGAACACCATGTTCTCACATCTCTCTGAGTAGAAGTTTATATGTTTCAAGTCAAATGTTTAAAAGAAAAAGATACAGCGTAGTGAAACATTTAGATTATAGCTGATAGGCAAAGGAGTGTCAGTTTATAAAGGAACTCCTCAAGCTGCAAAGAAAGAAGCCAGACAGTTGAAAATACAAGTACCTAGACACAGACAATTACTAGAAACGAATATACACATGATTAACAAACATACAAAGTTAGAAACCTGTAAGATATCCAAGAAATGTCTATAATTTTAAAAAGACAACAGTATATAATGCTAATAAGAAGATAGAAATATGAATATGCTCTAGACAGGATTACTGGAGGACAGTCCTAATTACTGCAGTCTTTTTGGACAGAATCTGTTGACTACAATAATTGTAAATATGAGTGCCAGAAAGGATGGTTGGCTTCTCTCTTCATGCGCTAACTCATGAAGCAAATATTTATTGCATACCTATCTCGTGCCAGGGATGCAGAAGGGAACAAAGTAGAAATAAATCCTGGTTCCTGTGGAGTTCCTAGCTTATGCAGAAGAAGCAGACCACAGATACAACCAAGAAGTGAAGTGCATGGGACATGAGGAAGTGCTAAGCACCATGGAAAAGCAGGACAGTAGCAGGACTGGGAGGGTGGGGCCAGCATCAGTTTTAAGCAGGGAATCTGCATAGCTGTGGACCTGCCTTTAGGCCCCTGCTCTGAGTTCAAACCAACTGGCAACAGTGTCAAGCTGGGGACAAAACACATGAAAGTGAAATTGGAACATGAACTGAAAGGGAACAAGGGAGTTGTTTATGTGGATGGCCAAGATCCGAGATCTAGGCAAGGAAATACCCAGTATGAATACAAATACGGCCAGCTGTAGCTCAGCTCCTGGTTAGGACGCACCCTAATTACCAGAACACCTCTGTCTTGGCCTCACCTCTTAGTTCAGGTCCCTTCCATGTAGGGGCAAACTGGGGCCAAGTACTAAATACACGGCAGAACACTTCCTAGCTTTTTCAGAACACACTCAGAAGTGCATATGCTCTCTTGCGAAGCATCATGGGAGCCTGGTTTGGGGTCTCCCTCTCTGGTCTCCGAGGGCTTTTTCCTCTCTACTACCACCCTCAGGATACTCTCTAAACAGCCTGTGTACCTACGGACTTTGTGCCCCACCCACCCCAGAAAGTTTAAGCCTGAGGACTTTGGGTCTTTACGTGGTTTTGTGGAGCACAAGTTTATTCATTTTTATACTGGATCGTTCCAGAGGCCATTTTTTTATTTATTTAAAAACAAAGACAATTGCAGGACTTACTGATGGCATTCAACACGGAGAGGCAGGCCACATCCATAACACGTGCGCTACATAATTTCCACCCCCTCTCCTTCCTTCCGACCTCTTCCCTCTTTTTCCATTTTGCAAAAACTGTATCTCCCTGGTCAGCAATGAACATTCGCGAAGCTGTAAAACTTCTTTCGCTCCCATCAACTTCTTTCATTCCACAAACACTGATGGGATCGTTTTGTTAACGAAAATGCTGCGACATTACCCTATCCAATCAGACCTCTGCCGGAAAGGAATTGTAACAACTTGACGGCAGATTTCTCTTCATTCCTTTTACCAACTCTTAATTTCTCATACATCATTAACTTTCTAGCAATTTTTCTAAGACTTAACACACTGCCAAGTGTAAAGTTGGCTGAACTTTATGGTATAAACGTATTCATTTAATTACCCCTTGGAGTGAACTGTAGAAAATATTACTAATGGAGTAATATTACTCCATTTCTTCTAGACAATAGTCACTTGAAGGTAGCTTTTTTCTAGCTCTTGTTACCACAGATTAGTGTTGGACTATTCTTGGAAACATTTTGCAGGTACCCTCTGGTGTCTTAGAACTATTTGTATGAGGTACATGTGTGTTGTGGGGAGCCATATTCTTTCTTTTCATGGTTATACCATATTCCACTATATAAATATACCAACATTGATTTGTTCTGTGGCTGATATTTAGATGGGTTCCAATTTGGAACATTTGTGTAAAAAAATTTTTCATGAATACTCTTAAACACCTCCTTTTGTGAAAACATCCATTTATCTCTTGGGCAAGGCTGGCACACTTTTGCTTTGGGGGCTACGTGGTAGATACAGTCAGCAGGTTATATGTTCTTCTCTACCACAGGTACCCAGCTGTGACCCAGATAAATCATAAACCAATAAATGTGTCTGTGCACAGTAAAATTTTATTTACCAAGACCAGATGTGATCTACAGATCCTTACTCTACTCTTAGGAAATGCTGGATGGCACGGTAATTATGTATTACTAGATCAGCAGATCTCAACCTGTGGGTTGCGACCCTGGTGGGGATTGAATGACCAAAACACAGGGGTCACCTAAAGCCATCAGAAATCATAACTGTAGCAAAATTACAGTTTTGAAGTAGCCACCAAAATTATTTTTTGGTTTGGGGTCACCACAATATGAGGAACTGGGTTGCGGGGTCACGGCATTAGAAAGGTTGAGGACCACTGTACTAGATTTTCAAAGCTCCTGTACTGATTTCTTTTCCCACCAGCAATGGATGAGAATATCTTATCCTAGCCTACCTGTGTACCTCAAATATCTTTAAATTCCTGAAAACATGTTCTTTTCTCTCATTCATAACTTAATATCATTACTGGTATAATAGCAATTGTCATTTTCTTCTGTTGGACGTTGCTGCAGCAAAGACATGTCATTAATGACTAATTCTTGTGGATGATTTTTATAACTCTATTTCTGATTTTTTAAAAAAATATTGATTTATTTATGTTTTATGTATTTGGAGATAGGACGTCACTACATAGCTCAGACTTGTAATGACCCTCCTGAGTTCAGTCTCCCTAGCGCTGGGATTACAGGAATGCACACCTATGCCTGGCCTGGGGGGCCTGTTCAGTGCTCCTGGGGGTGGAGCCAGTGGGGCCAGTGGTGCTAGGGATCAAACCCTGGTCTCTGAGCTTTCCTAAGTAGGTGCTTAGTCTGCTGGGCTATCTCTCTGGCCCTTATTTCTGCTTTTCTGTTTCTTTAATTTGATGTAAAGAGGACTCTGTTGGCCACTGAGAGACCCAAGGATGAGCTGCTCTATGACATTAGCATAGTTGATTCTCATCTTATTTGACAAATCAATAAAATGGGCCCAATGCATCTCTGCTCTAGTTATTTCTCTGAGGTTTTATCACAACAAATAAAATACTGGATAAATAAAATTATAGGAAGATGGTTCTTATAGCTGAAGAACAACATGTTATAAACCAGTATGCTAGCCAGGTGTGATGACACAGCCTGTAATCCCAGCACTCGGGAGGATCATGTGAGACCCAGGCCAGCCCGGGCTGCATAGTGAGGTCAAGGCCAGTCTAAACTACATAGGAGACCTTGTCTCAGAAAGAGCAAACCAAACTGAAACAAAACTCCTCCAGGTTGTTCATGATATCTGCGATAATGTAAATGCTTGCAAACACCCCGTGGGCTGTATTATTTAGGGAATTCTGACATGTCTGTTGCAGTGACAATTTATATTTTCTATTTTCTATCCTCTGTTGGTTGACTCTTTGGATGTAGAACTTGTAGATAGACACAGCTGGAATTTGCAGAGAAAAGAAATAAAGAAAAGATGACTGCAAGTTGCCTGTAAGTAGGTGACAGAGGTGGTGTGCTTTGCTGGGGACCCTGTGTCTATCTGCTGTCACCTGCAACTTAGCAGTGAGGAACAGTACAGGAGGCTTTGCTGTGTGTGACAGGGGCCCATCCTGAAACTGTTCCTGTAATGGATACTGCAGAAGGGTCCAGCAATGCTGGTTGTAGCCTTGATACAGCCCCCCTCAAACTGAATGTGGAGGTGAACTCTGAGGATGAGCGGAAGGGTATGGACAAGCTTGGCTTTCTTCATAGAGTGACTATGTCTTTCTTCTGTTTAATTTTTTTTTTTTAAGCCAGGCATAGTAGTACATGCCAGCGCCCTCAGCTCTTAGAGGACTGAGGCAGGAGGATCACTGTGAGTTTGAAGCCAGCCTGAATTACATAGTGAGACCCTGTCTCAAAAAAGGATTGAGATGCATTATATACACACAGCTCCACAGGAGGAATGCATCATAGGGTACTGTGCTGGAAGCACATACTAATAAAATGAAAATTTATGGAAAGAAACCACACTACATTTCTGCTTCAGGCTATGACAAAGATTAGACACATGCTTGGAGCACATGCTCCAAAACACAAGCCTTTCTATTTTTAAGCAAATATAAAAGGTTTAGTGAGGGAAGTGCTGACAGAAGTCCGGTGCCCAGAACTGACCGGAAGCCTGGAAAGAAATGTTTTAAGAGCTGGGGGAGGAGCTCGGCAGCAGAGAAAGCTCAGCTGCCCACTGCAGAGGCCTTGGGTTTCAAGCCCAGAACGAAGAAGGGAAGAGAAGGGGAGGGGAGGGGAGGGGAGGGGAGGGAAGAAAGGGAAAGGAAAGGAAGGAAATTTAGGAAACGAAGGGAATTTAGGAAAGAAAGAAAAAGAAAGGGAAGAAAGGAAGAGACAGAGAGACAAGGAAGGAAGGAAGGAAAGAAAGAAAGAAAGAAAGAAAGAAAGAAAGAAAGAAAGAAAGAAAGAAAGAAAGAAAGAAAGAAAGAAAGAAAGAAAGAAAGAAAGAAAGACAAAAAAGAAGCTTCCATTTAGGGCAGCCATCTCAGCGCTAGAACTGGGCTCCGGCTGGGAGGCCAGCGCCCAGGTGTCACGTTTAAGGCGTAGCTGGCCACTGGCGCCGTGGGTGGCAGACCGGCAGGGGAGGACCGCGGCGGCGCCACGCCGGGGCGCCTCGTCCTATCGCAGCGCAGATGCAGAGTTCTTAGACTGCTCACCACGGGCTGTGCGGCAAAAGCGGGGATTTCCACTTTCAAAAATAGTACAGCTTCAGTTAAGTTTGAGACTGCCTTTTTGGGAAGTTTGTTATATTTAGAAGCCTCCCCCCACCCATTCTGCTTCTTAAAGTCCATCCGTAGCGTGGCCCAAGGCCTCCGATTTTTAATGACCTAATTGAATGCGGTGGGCGTGAAGGCTCCATTAGGAATCAAGCTGTTTTTCAGAAGTGTGAGAAACAACCGCTGCACGGAGAGCAAGGCGCGCCGCTGCAAAGGGCGACGCGGTTGGCGCTTTTCCTTTTCCGCTGGGCACCGAGCTTCGCAGGTGTGGTGTGGAAGCTTCACGTCACTAGGCAGTCCGCAGATGCAGGAGTCTCTGTCACCTAGAATATCAGTGACACAAGTTGCACTGTAAAAGTAAGAAATCCTACCCAAATCCTGCTAGGAGCATTATTGCTTAAAAAAAAAAAAAAGGA